>DWQQ01000319.1:0-12181 GCA_018244775.1 Oxynetra roscius flavomaculata
CTTCATCTACATTCATCAGTCTCTTCATGCATACACGCCGGTTTCGGAGGCTCTTGACTCCCCCATCAGCCAATATCCGACCTATTTGGTCGAGACAGGTGAGTCTTGGCCTCCCTCGGCCCCTAAAATGGATTGTGCAAAATGGATTCTTTAAAATCTGCTTACCTAGAAAAGTAGGATAAAATGAACAATACTTAATTTTGGGTTTTGTATATTTCAATTTTCAGCTCACTTCATATTTGAATTCTAACAGATAATATTGTCAGTAGGTAATAATAACATAACATACGGAATCTGATCGAAAGTTGTCACTCCAAGTCCGTTGTACTTTACTGAAAAAAAAAAAGATATGGGCGTATATAAAAACACTGAATGTTGACGAAATAATCACGTGAAACAAGTCCAAGTGTGATATGACTCACGGGTCAAGCAAACAAATTGGACAGTGATTAATCTACTGTTTTATTTTTCGTTTTTTAACTGATTTATTTATATGAGTGTCCTTTTGTTTGTTATTTTTTATATTTCAAAATATGCACATTCTTCACTATGACAAATAACAGTAAATATAAAGTTTTCTAGACATATGTATATTAAATTTGATATGTAAAATATACGGCTTTTTCGTTTTTTTTTCTTTGTTTTATTTTTACTTTTTGACAAAAAAAAAGTTCAAGCATTTCTAGAAGTCTATTAAAATTTACTAGGACTTTTTGAGTTCGATATCTTCTCACTCTCTTTGAGAATGGAACGAAAACATTATTCGTGTTTACGGCAGTTACAAAGATTATTCAACATACCGCAAATGATATTTAAAATCATCTTGGTATATAACAACAAGCAAAACAATAGATCGGTCAGTGACAGCACAAGTGCTTGTAATTAAGAATGACTTGTTATATTACCATATAATACCAGTAACACTGGTAAAGAATAAATTAATGTAACACTTATTTTAGTAAAATGAGTCTCGAGAGTCTGATTCGTACTACTTAATTTTTGAGTATGTTTTTAACAGGAATAGCGCTGTTTTTATTTTAATTTGCTGTCTGACTTTGTAAAATAAATAATGCATTATTTTATTATAATGTAATTATTAAATTCCTGTTTCGTTTACTTAAATATAACGTTTAATGAAATAAAAAGAAATCGCAACAATTTTTTTCACAAAGAATTTTAATTATTTATTTCATCATAGTATATAACTTCTGTTGGGCTTCGACAATGACGTTGTTACTCCATACACATGAGCTCAGAGAATATAAATTTCAATCTCAAAAAGTCGAACAAATTTTACAAATCATTAGAGTGGATTCGAAACCTTTAAAGAAAACGACAAAATGGCCGCTGCGGTCATGATGAAAAAAACCTACTAAATGAATAAAAATATTTTATCCACATTTATATTACTGTAAGGGGTGATTGTGAAAGTAATAAAATAAAATAAAAAACATAAACAAACAGACATACATACATACATACATGTGCTTAATATCAGATAGCATGGCAATTTGAAATCAATGGCAAAGAAAAGAAACGAAAATTCCTGCGCGGGTAGCGTATTACGTACGATGACCGAAACGCATGTGCACGTAAGCGAGTACTTTGGCCATACGTTTTGTACTAAGTCGGATAACATTATGCTAACAATAAAACACAACTATAAAATTCAATCATTACATCGGCAAGGGAATACAGAGATGATGTCTGAATTTAATATCCGATAAGTTAATATCTAATGTATACAAGTTAATTGTATCATAGATTACGGCGACACCGGCAGCAGCTTGAAAAACTGTTGTTACTTGACGTACATTCATGTTTCAAATGATCAGCCTAATATTTTAAATATTGTGCCCGAATATTTAATATTTATTTAAACAAGAAAACCTCTCAAAGTTCCTGGAAAATAAAAATAACGTAATTTTCCTCAATAATTCCCTATAATTTACGTTTCCCTATTAATTAGCGCTTAAATAATGAGTCGAAAATTAAACAGTTGAAATGTCATGTCACTTGGAATTCAAAACGTAAGTACTTAATACTTCCATTTTGTTAGTTGTATTCAAATGAAAATTCAATTATTCTGCAGGAAAACATTTTTAATTTACCCTACACTGGACATTACACAAGGCAAAATTTTGCTCAAGTATAATAAGAAAAATAAATTTCAAAATGATCATAGTTTATTGTATATTAAAATCCTTGTACACCTTTAAGAATTACCTAAAGTTATTATTTCCATTAAAAATTTCTCACTCAAATATTAACATTTCATTTACTAAAGGCTGATCCATCATTGAAATGTTTAGCTGAGGATTTACTATAAATCACGTACAGTAATCAAAATTCAAAATCAAAAGTCATTTATTACTTCCAAATGTACAATATTTTACAAGTTTCGCGACCTGCAGAATTATGATACGAAAGACAAAGTTTTGTTTTCAATGATAAAAAACTTTGGATATTGCGTACTACAACACATTTTATGTGCAACCAGACTTTTATATATTATATGATCTCAGTTAACCACAAACGTTTATATATGAAGTCATAGTTAACACTACTATTATAACCTTCGAATATTTTTCGATTACATGAGAAAAATTGGCGAATAAATGGGGACGGGAAGATTTATCCCTCTTATAAGGGAATGTAAACAGAAGACTGGCGCCCAGCCAGAAACTCGAAGGTCAAGCGTATATCTACAAACAATATATGCTTCTTTTTTCTTCCGGATTATTTATCCACGTCGTATATACCTGCCATCTGATTGCTAATAGGTTATGTTTAATAAAAATGTTTTAGAAAGGACACGAGAATAGATTAGATATAATTCAAATTAAGAACAAAGCAATTATTTCACTCGGGAACGGCCGTTAATGTCTGCTTTTAGCATGCACACAGCCTGATTAAATGTTGTAACTGGAAATAATTATATCTATCGCCAAAATGTTTATTCCGAAATTTTAGGCACCGCGGTGTCAAACTATGGACGTGTATTTTCCTAATTAAAACGCATTTGCGCATCTGTTCTACAACAGCCAAAAGCAAACACATTATTAAACTTAACAACCAATATTAGTCATTTGGAAATGAAACTTGTTACTCTATGGGCGTAGAGTTTCCTAGTCGGTACGAATGAATTTTTACTGTTGTAACATTTAACTTATATCCTCTTGAAACGAATAAAACCGAAGCTTATAATTAAACCAATTCCCCAGTAAGTAATTGATCGTAGCGAGAATGGATGGGGGCCAAATCGAATTATTGGAAAGTAGTACGTAGTAACGTACTACTCGTAAATGCGTAAAACGTGGCGCCATAGAGTGAGTGCGTCCGGCGCGACTTTCTCTACGCTGTGGCGCCCAACCTTTCAGCCGTGAACCATATCCGCACGTGACAAAATGACATCAAAATAGACCGTTCATTTATATAATTTTATTGGAAAACAAACTGTGTGTTATGTACAATAATTTACAACTTTTAAGAACTCTTTTTAAAACTTTCTTCGTTTTGTCCTGTGAGCGCCAGTAGTTCCGCTGTCGATTTTGATCTGTATACCACCCTTATAAAGGCCAGTTTTTTGGATTACGACCATGCTCCCTTACTCGTAAATTAGGATTTGCCTGTGTAACTCAGTAATATTATTTTATTCTACATAACACTCAACCTAAATTATAATTATATTAAAGTATATAAGATTCTACATACAATTTATTCGGTGGAACTTATAAAATATAATCAGACTATGCATATGTCAGACAAATTTATTTTTCATACATTTAATATATCAATAGGACTTAATTATAACTATGATGAACAATATTCTTATATCATCAACAATATGTAAAGAATTTAACTATTTTTCATGCTTTAATAAATTTTATCTTAACATTTACAAAGATTACTGATAGCTGTCTTGAAAGATATAAATCATAAAGGGATAAAAGAGGAAAATAGTATTTGAGCACCGTTGTCCTGGAGTTTCGTTTATGGTTAAGACACTTGGGTGTAGTTTTTGCGAGTTGAAAGCGAAATAAGAATGTTTGAAAGTACGAGTACTATGCCTTATATAGCTGCTTTGTTGTCCGAAAACGGGATGTGATATTATACAGCAGTTTTGTTTTCTGTGTGACATCTTGTATAATTGTACAAATGTATACTATACATTAAGTACAGTGTATAGGTATAATGAATAGACTAATATCCATTCTTCTCAATTTCTTATAATATCAATTTCAAACTTAAAACGCAATGTAATAGTAATGCCTTGGAAAAAAACATTAACCTTTTTATCGCGTCATCAACCTTACTCTCCTGTTGGACATGCGTCTCCCTTAAAAATGAACAAGAATAAGTTCATAATTACCAAGCTGATCATAGCAGTTTATACTTATTTATGTAATTTAAATAATGTACCCTATCCGTGTTGACACAGCGCAGTATCATTGGTGTTATTGAAGATCTTTAACTTAAGTTCTTAACGTGAGCTCTGAAGCAACGAAATCGGTTTTGAAAAAATCATCATCATCACCTCTATTGAACCACTGTTGGACAAGTGTGTCGTCTCAGAATGAGGAGGATTAAATCCATAGCCTGCACACAGATAAGATGTGGGTTAGCACAGTGCATACACCTTTGATAACACAATGGGGAGGTTTGCAGGTCTCCTTACAATGCTTTGTTTAACTGATAACATAAGTATTAATTAATATTTATAAAACCTACATAATATTGTAAAGAAAGATGTCTGCACCATGCTTAGAATCCGGGACCTGCGGAGTGACAGACTGAACTCTATACCCCTAAGCTATGAATGTTACCGTTAACGTATTTACGGGCGTTGACACATGTACATATATTGTAAGTTTATGAGGCAAGAATTTAAATAGAATTGTTCACATCATGTTTAAAGATAAGGTGAAAAGGTTACGTATTAATCAGTAAAAATAAATATTTATTCGGTTGGTAATGAATTTGACTTACCATTGATTGGCAACTATCATTATAATATGTTACTTCGGTGTATTATCACAGCATACGTGGATAAGTGGATCATACTGCACCAAGCTGCTTTGTCGCGGATATATATTTCAATATAGCCGCCTCTATATAACTTATTGTCTAACAGAACCATTAAAAAATTGTTGCATGTTTAAAAAGAAAAAAATGACAATCAGTTTTTTACGATATCATGCTTTTATTATGATCACGTAAATCATAGATATACTACACATGTGTAGGTACGTATATCTTCCCCTCGCTACTGTGATGGTATTCCAGACGAATATCTCATATTTACCAGACACCCCTGCCCCTCGTAAATTCACTTTACGTGCACCCAACACACCAATAGTCGCCGCTAGCGCTGCTATAGTATACCTTAGTTGTATAGGGTGTTTTTTAAAGATTTAAAAAAATATATTTTATAATAACATAAATATGTTTTTATTGAATAATCTTAAAAGATTCATTTTAAAATGAAATTATATTTGAACACCAATGGCACAGATCTATCTTTAAAATGAAGCTAAGGCATATCTATAAATATTTTTATACACGTTTTAAATCCTTATACAATTGTATACCTTTAAAACCAAACTATCTAATTTATTTAAATATTATTGTTCAATATATTTAATCACGAAGTTAATGCAAACGGTATCGATTACGGTTTACTGTTACCTACCCATACTCTCTACGATTACGGTTTACTGTTACTTACCCTTACAATGAATCGTGCTGCCTGAATGGTTTTTTATTAGCAATTGTAACAGTAAACGAATATTAATTCGCCTCTTTCATTCTTAACTAATATCATGATAATATCGTATTGTTCATGGCAACATTGGACTTTTAATCCCAATATTGTACTGTATATGAGTTAGAATAGGATAAATGTAAAATGCTCTCTATATGTCTCGGCTAGCATTAGTTTTTAACGCGTAGTTGGGGGTGAGACGATCTCTCCCCAGAGATGTGATTCTCCAACGGTACGTGGCGTCGGGAAGCGTTCATTCACAGCGAGTAGGTAGGTACCTACGTTAAGTTTCCATTATTACATTTCCAATAGCACAAAAGTAATTTTTATTAATACAAAACTACTTCTTAATTGTACAAAACTACTTCTTAATAATGAAAAACTACTTCTTAGTTACACAAAGCTACTCATTAATAATAAAAAAAATACTTCTTAATAATACAAAACTACTTCCCAATAAGGTCAAATTACTTCCTAATAATGCAAAAATAGTTCTTTTCAGTTTTAGTTTGTACACATTACATTCAACTTCATTTTGATTTGTACACATTTCATTGTGTCTTTGTAAGGCCGAATTTTATTAAAAGTTACTTTTATGTCACCTATGTTCAAAATAAATATGTTTGACTGTAAATTTGACTTTAATTAAACAATGCATTTGGGGGTTAGGAAAATAGTATCTTGGAAAAGTTCCAGAGGCCAATAGTTCCCAAACAAAACAGAGATTGTGCTATGGCAACTAGAGAGCTGATAAAGTATTTATATACAATTCTGAATTATACACTTATATATCACTTGACACCCAAACACAGAACGTTGAATTGTGCTCATTACACAAATATTTGCTCTCGGTACGAATCAAACCCACGACCTCTGGATTAAAAGATAGAATCGGTAACCACTAAGTCGACAGATTAGTTAGGAATATTTTACAATTGTAATCTGCTTCATAGATCGCATAAAAACATAATAAGTTTTATAAACATCTGTAGACTGTATGTTTGCGTCATGCATAAGTGTTATATGCAAGACCAATCTTTAGTAGTATGTAACACAATCTGTCGAGCAATATGTCAAGTCTCATGTTATTTTGTATCAAAATCATTTTATGTCCATTTAAAGCTTAATGCTCTCCAGCTGGCTCCGTTTACAGAACTAACAGAGATCGCCACAAATGCGTCAATAAATAAAATTCCTGTTCACATGTGAAATAAATTTTGGTACACCTGTAATTCAAAACAAGTAATATCAATGACGCGACATTAATTAGCCTTTTCATTAAACATGATGAGATTATTATTATTCAAAGGACATTTTTTAAATTAAAATACATAGATTCGCGTTTGGCTGAGACTTCATCTGACGGTAAATGAGATACAGCTTAGGATGAAATACGCTCGCCTATAAGATGCCTATTCACCTTTCTTTTAAAAAGTGTTAGATTGTACGTATCGTGAAAAAGAGACGTCGGCAGGCGATAGTAGTTATCGGCGGTTTGCATTAGAAACGACTTGGCAAATCGTCAGTGGCAAAAAAACATGTATATCAAGTGCAAAAATTAGTGATAAAGGCATTATTAGATGGTTACGTCATTAATCTTGTCGTACCGCGTTATGGAAACGAAGCTCAGACCAGCCATTAACGAAATCATATTTGAGCGATTATCGATTTAGATTCAGCGACACGCCGACGGCCGCCTCCAAAGGGGTCTGTCTAATACGGCTGCATTGTTTTGAATTCTTATTTAAACATTTGTTTTAAAACATTTAAACTTTGATAATATAATACTTTGATAACATAAACTTTAACTATTCAACGAACTTTCAACTACACTGCACAGAAACGATTTTTAACTGTTAATTTTTAACTGATCGTTTTAAATTTAAGAGAGATGTTTGGCACTCCGTGCTCTCTGCCTACCCCGCTAAGGTCCTGGCGTGCCGGTTATTTTTTTATTTATTTTTTGGCTTTTACAAGACTTTTTATCTAAAATGTTTCAAGTATGTTGTCTTATGTCCTTGTATGTATATGTCCTTGAGAAAAGGTAGCTAACACATTAGGGACAGGCGATTATGCTGTAATTGTCAGATGTCACATGCCGACGAATTATCTTGAATATCTTGTAGGAACGCCTGTTTTCGAGCACTAATAAATTCGTTTTTGCACTTTACATGTATAATAGGTGGCAAACCTGTATACGGTTCGCCCTGAGAAGTACCACCGCTACGCCTATTTGTCATTATAACGATCTGTTTCGGTTTGAAGGGTGAGGTTACCGGTCCACCCATAGTACTAGAGGCGACAATCTCAGACCTTACGAGTAGCAACACTTCTGTGACCGGCCAAGAATAGAACAAATAATCCTGTTGGGAGTCCGTTGCAGATGTACGTATGGGCGGCAGCGGTCACTCCTGATTGCTGTATGTTCGTTTGCCACTCTACTCACATAAAAAATGTTCTTTTTAAAAAGAAGTGAATCTTAGTGTCCTTCCGTTTTTTTTCAATTTTAGTTTTTTGTAAAGTATTCTTTTATAGTTTCGTTTTATTTAATTAAAGTAGGTATAATGGTTTTTAATCTTTTAGGTAAGTACAAGAGTGGCAACAAAATATGAAGATTCTCAAAACATTAAAGATCCATTATAGGCTTTAAAATGTAATATTTCATTACGGTACGTTCATTGAACAAGACTAAACGTCGTAGTTTGTATTGTACAGTGCTGTGGCAAATTAAATGAGTATACAAAATTCGCTTTCATAAAAAATCCTTTCTGAGATGAGATGCCTAGGAAAGAGACGGAATGCATAACTCTACTTCGGTCGAACCTAAGTGTGAACGAGAGAACGAATAGGTGAATGAGGGGTCACGATTCAAAAGGAACGCGCGGGCTGCGGGAGGGGTAACGTCGCCATCGCGATCTGAGTTTATTTTCATTTAGTCGCTTTCGACAGGTTGTTTGAAAAGGTTGTCGTGTTGCCGACCGTCAACGTAAATTCGTGTGTGGTTAACTTGTGGAGTTCTGTGTGTGACTTGCTGTGCTTTCAAAATGGGGTGTGGAACGAGTTTTGTGAAATATGTGCTGTTCTTCTTCAACCTGGTTGTTGCGGTAAGTTAATCAAAGGGCGGAATAACCGGTTCCGTAGGTAGTTGGGTACCGTGGTCAGCGAACAGTGAAGCCCACTTCGCCCTACGTGGCCGGAACTTTGTTAGATGCAGCCATCACCAATGCTCTTTTTACTCGTATAATTTTAAGGCTTATGAACTGGTGATGCGTTCCGTTGTAACGATTGTAATGCTGACTTAGGAGGCCATTCTTTCCAAATATTTCATTACGCGGCATATGTTTCCACTTGGTAATGGCTAGCACAACAAGTGGTTTAGAAGTTGCAAATCCAATGAGATATTGTTCACATTTATATAAAGTATACGTGGAGTTTGCAATTGAATGTTTAATTAAAGCTCGACTGTAAATATATTGTTTGAATAGAAAAGGATTATATCCTTTTCTATAATTATTATTTGTTCTCTTTTGCTCTTTTAGTGTTAACATGTGTCAGAGAAAGACGAATACTGTATTTTAAGAAATTTTAGATGGAAGGGCTTCGTTTTTGTCTACGGTGAAATTTAAATTTCGTTACACTATGAATTGACGCGAGCTTGACTTCAAGAATAGTATTTATTTTTTATTTATGTTAATTATGATAAAGAATTGCATATTTACTTGAATATTTTACATCTTTTAAAACGTGTTATTGTTGAGCTTTCGTTGCTAATGGCAGTTTGGTTCCTTTTTTATAACATGTGAAATTATTTACCCTTGGCATGTATTTAATGGAAGCTAAAAGTGTGCACGTAAAGTCTAAGCTCACATCAGATCACAATTTGAATTTGACTAGAGGTCAGATAGTAAAGGTCGCTCGCAAATGAAACATTCATAGTTGCTCGTGTACAACAATCTTTAAAAATATATTTATATTAAAAATGCGGTTAGATTTAAACTTGATCAAAATCACCAAATAAGTAAATTATGCGGTGGGGCACTGTGACGCCGTAATGCATAATAACATGCAACAAAAGCTCTGGTTTGTAACAAAGCTTACACGCTGGGGAGCTACTAAGTTGGTGCTATCAACGTTGCGTCATATTTATCGGAGTCACGTTGACAAGTATGCTAAACTCCACGTGGAAAGCATCATCTTATACTATGTTTTAACGTTAATGACACTCCGTGATGTCTCTTGGTGGGTTTCTTGTTATGTTTATTGCTTATCTCTCGGTAGTTTTTCATACCTATATTCGCTCGATTTGCTAGACACCATGTATTGTGGTCGAAATGAGGTTACCTCATTCACGGTGATACTCCCGTATGTATATATTTAGGCCGTCCCTCGCAGACGCGGTTGTATGATATACATAATATGTATATGTGATCGGACCGAGATTAAACAAATGAGTATTCATATTGTACGGTGTGAACCGTCTTTAAATCTTTATTAATTGAACACAAGGCCCCATGGTGGCGTAGAGGTCTTAGAAAGGCTGATGATGACGATGATGATTAAGGCTCTCTTAGTTTTTGGACGATTTATTTGTTCTTTTAATAAATAAAAACATATGTCGCAACAATCCACTGGTAAATAACCATGATTCAGAGATGCCGTCAGAAGCGTAAGTTTTTAATATCGCGAGCGGACAATGAGTCAATGGCGAGCGGTCTCAGTAAATATGACATCACGTACGCTATTAACGTATGAATACTATGAATATTGTTGAATGCATTGCAATCGGACCGTCACGTGAATTTTAGCACGAATAGTAACTAACGGAGGTACTGTTTTCGCAAACAGCCAACGCTATGTTAACAAAATGACCACGCCCAATATACAAAAAATATCTCAACGCGCTACAAAAGTTTCTTACGGCCCTCTGACGGTCACGTGTTGCTTTCAAATACGAGTTAGGTTAGAAATGTCCACCACACTGTTCCAGTGCAGATTTTTTTAACAGAAAATAACATAATTTGATTTTGCTCTCTGAAGATGCTACCATGGACAATTTCACACCCAATTTTTGTTTTATTAATTGTAGTTGCCCCTTGTTAGTTCCTACTTTCCCCATTTAGGGGGATGGTGTCATGTATCCTTAAGTACAGTCTCGAAATGTATTGTATTTGAACTGAATGTTTTGTGAATAAATATTCTATGTATTTTTCTAGGAAAATGATACAACAATTTTTGGTATCCTCGTCGATTTCTTGTAGTTCGCAAAAATTTTACCGGTTTTTCCGTTCATTGCACAATCTTATAGTTTTATCGCTTATAGGCTAATATACTTTTATCGAAACGCTTTTAACGGATTCAGATAATACCTCTGACTTTTCACTAATATCTTTATTAGAGAACGTCAGTCTTAATAGCACGTTTTATCCTATCACTGTTGAACACGGGTTTCCTCTTTGAATGGGAAGAGTTTAGGCGGTAACCCGCCACGCTGCATGGGCATGGTTTATACGCCTTATAGAATGTTTTGGAAAACCTATAATTATGTCGATTTTATTACAACCTTTACTAGAATATACACTTTTAACTTCTTTGCAGTTATGTATACGTTATATTTACTGATATTATATAACATTGTGATGAAACTGTAGTTAATTAATTATGAATAATTAATAATGGTTTCTCTAATGTACCCACTATTGTTGCGAATATTTGTACTTAAATATTTTATGTAATTAAATGACATTTAAGTAATTAAGTTTTTTGGTGAAATAGCAATTTAACAGTGATTAAAGGTGACAAATGGCACTATGGGCTGCTATTGGCCTTGCGTGACCGCGGCTTATTGACGGGTTAAATTAAATGACAAGGGATATACTAGCATTACAACCAAGAACATTTGCACCTACTTTTAGCAAGTTTTTTTACATTTAGTTTTGTATTAATTTTTTCATTATTACCAAAAGCGGACGTTACGGCAGACTTATTTATGTGATACAACGTCACAATATTTGGTACTTCTTTGGGAATTCTTGAACAATTGTTGTTACATTTCCATACGTGTGAAGTCGGCCTCATAGTAAAAGCAGCGGATATTTTTTTTTGTCAGGGAGTAATAAACGGACATGTCAGCAGCAGCCACTGCATACCATCTACGACTCCAATCGTCTTCGAACAGGACTAGGAATACGACGGTCAGTGTGGTCTTCTTGGATGTTCATAAGAATATTAGTAGATTTATTATTTATTATATTTATTTATTATATTATTTATTTATTTCTTTAGATTTATTTATTATTGATTATACTGATGAATGTAGATGAAGCACGTCAGGTTTGTAAATACAGAGATGTTTGGCACTCGGTGCTCTCTGCCTACCCCGCTAGGGACCTGGCGTGACGGTTATTTATTTATTTTATT
>DWQQ01000320.1:0-12180 GCA_018244775.1 Oxynetra roscius flavomaculata
CGTCAGGTTTGTAAGGACAGAGATGTTTGGCACTCGGTGCTCTCTGCCTACCCCGCTAGGGACCTGGCGTGACGGTTTTTTTTAAACAATACCTTCTGTACTCTTTATACCTTCCGTTATCTCTAAAGGACTTTATTATAAAAATAAATTATTTTTACTTGTGTAGGCTAATTCAATGATAATTGTAATATGTATATATATACAAAATTTTATTGTTTAGAATTTGTAATATTTTCCGACTAATTAAAAATATAAGAAAAAGTGCAGCGTCTCTATAAACTTACCTTAAATTTGAATAATACAAATAAATCTTCACTGTGGTAATTTATTATACATATATTGACTGATATATGATTTATTATAGTACTTATTACATATATTGACTTCACTAAAAGCATCGTGCATGAGGTAATTGCGTTGGATATCCACTAATACTTATCATGTAATAAAAAATATAGCATAGAGGCTAGCACCATTGGAGTTTCAATAATCATACCACACACGTGTCGATAAAATGGCTTTACTTATCTTCCTTATAAATTTATATGTAATAAAATTTTCAGGCGCATTTTATATATCAGAAAGAGCGTCGTTTTTTGCCAACAATGCATTTGACCAGCATCTATGTACTTCGGTTATTTGGTGCCACAGTGATATCGATATTGTTACAGATTTTTTATTGAACTTCCATGGACCGGTGAAGACCATAAAGATCAAACAGAGATCCGTTAATAGTAGTAAGTTTAATTACAATATTGACTATAAACAAATTGTATTTTTCGTGACTAACTCAGATGAATATGAGAATTTTTTTTTAAATAATAATGACACGATTATTGATCCTATCCGTGTCATATTAGTTATAACAGAACCCATTAAAGACACGTTGGAGATATACACCAAAATAAGTATGACCAACGATGTAAGTGACATTCTAATTGTCCATTTTAATAGCACAAATTCCGGAGAAGATGATGTCATACTATCAACTTATATGCCTTACGGCCCAACTGGATGTGAAAATTTTACGCCTGTTATTTTAAGACCTGACTCTGCAAATCTCTTTCCTGAGAAGTTTAAAAATTATTACGGCTGTCCTATTAAAGTTATCGCGGCGATAACATTTCCGTATGTCTTACTCGTTGATAACAAAACAGATAACGTAGGCGGGATTGATATGGAATTTATGAAACTTGTAATGCAAAAGCTCAATTCGACTTTTCATCTATCCGCAAGAACCAATCAGAGTGGCCAACAGGTTTTTGGATTTGTTGCGAATGGTACTTTTGATATCGTATTACAAAATATGGTTTTAAGCTTCAAGAGATATCAGGTAGCGCAATTCTCAAATGTTTTTAAAACAATGGAGCTGGTATTTTGCTTACCAAATCAACGTGAAATTTACGAATGGGCAAAGATCTTGCTCCCATTTTTTACAAATACAATGCCTTTAATTATAATATCGTTCTTGGTATTTATTGGAAGCATTGTATTGGTTCAACGTTTTGGAAAATACCGAAGAAACACGCCTAAGGGCATAATCTTTGGTACATTGGCCCTATTTTTGGGTCAAGACATGAAGTTTGAAACAAAATACTGGATAAATAATGGGCTTTTTATGTTATGGATATGGTATTGCACAATTGTTCGAATTGCTTATCAAGGTGACCTTGTAGACGGTTTGCAGAAAACTTTTTTGGAACCTCATGTGGAAAATAGCATGCAAGCATTAGGAGTAGTAGACGAAGTAGGAGGAACTGAAGGACTGCTTCAAAACCTAAGAAACAATTCTTTAGATAAACCCACTGTAATAATGCTGTGGAGAGATTTACCACAATACATAAAAGAGATATCAAATGGAAGAAAATTTTTACTTATCACAGATATTGCTTTGATTCACAATTCTTCCTACAAGGTGCAGATTGTCGACGAACGTTTGTCAAGCTTACCACTTGTATATTTCATGCGACCTCGCTGGGGTGCTGCAAGTGAAATCAATAAAAGGATGATACAATTATTTGAATCAGGATTTGTAACTAAAATCCTGCGTAAATACAAAGATGACAATCCAAGTGACGCTGCTACTGGAAGCATTGAACCTTTAGATATGACTACAGTGGCGTCGTGCTTCTTTGGTCTAGTTATACTTAGTTTCTTGTGGTCATTAGTTCTATACATGGAGATAATATGGTATACATTTATGGAGAAAAAGAGATATTGCAAATAGAGATTAATTTAATTTTGCTTTCTTTTCAAACTGCATTTTTAAATTGTTTATAACTTTCTTATTGTTTAATAGTAGCTTGTTTGTCTATAACAGTGTCTTCCGCCGTTTATTTAGTGTTTGCCTATTTTCTATTAAATAATATTGTATAAGTAAAGTAACAAATACTAGATTTGGTGTTTAATGTTATTAATTCTATTTTCATTACGCACATTAACTTATAAAAGAGGTCAAAACATGGTCATTACATTGATAATACTCGGTGTTAATGTCAATATTCATTATATGGCGCGTTTCCAGTTCGTATAACTGTATAGCTCGTATTGTAAGCAAATATGTCAATACAAACAGTTATTAATCACTTTACACTTATGAACTGTGGTGTAAAAGTGTACTTTAAGCTCTCCAAGCTCTGAAGGTTATTGTGAAGTTAACAACGTTAGGCACGATCGATTCCACGATTTTCCTGTTGGATGCTGCTATCGATATTTTACGGTGAAAAACAATTCTTCTTCAAAAAAAATTTGAATCTTTGTAAGAGGTGTTTAAAGAGGTTAAAAAACTAAATAAATAAATAAAAACTATAGACCGATTAACTGGCTGTGATACCATATTTAAGTAATTGCACTAAAGCATTGTGACGGGGTGGTCTCCAGGCATCACACCTTTGCAAAAAGAGACCGAACGCTGCTGTCAGATGGTATATAAGTTGACATATCAAAGGAAAAAATTAATAGGAAAAGTTACTTCAGAAAAAAAACATTCATACAACATGGTTTTTAGGAATATCTTAGATAATTTTACCATTTCATTTCTGCTATTGTTTTATCAACCATTTCCTTTTCTCACACCTTACACCCATAATTTGTAGGCACAAGGTAAATTAAACCTGAACCTATGCTACATTTTCTATCAATCATATTATAATTTATTCTTTATATATGGGACTAGGATATTGTTGTTCTATATAGATACATCAATAATATATGTATATTGTACTCATTGTCACAAAAATAAATGAGTTCTTCACGTTCCGTCTTTTTTTATATGTAATTATATAGAATTGTCAGGGTTCCACGTTTTAATCACTATCCTTTATTTATCAAATTCATAATTAAATTCTGTTAAGGAAACTGTATCTCAGCCTTGGCCCTCTTTTTCATTAAAATAAAAGGGGATTTTCAAAACATCAGTTTAAGCACCATGGTTAAATGCAATTACTGTTTGATTGTGTCAAGCCTAAAGCTTTAGACCGAGGTAAGTACTGGTCACGGAAATAGCCATTGTTTGCGAGCGACAGACGGACGCAATTAGGCTGATGGCGGTGAAGCAATCTGATTGCAACTAATTAATTATTCCGAGCAATACGAAATACACAAGGCTAATGTATTAGAAACTACAGTTAGGAGACGTGGTGTTGTATAGGCATTGAATTGACAGTACATACCAGAACTTAACCTATATTTAAGACTTCAATGTTGAATATTCTGTGATAATAATACAGTATAAGAAAGAAAAGTTGTTTCGTAAGGACATAAGGCATACTCTGGTTTTAGTCTTTTCATTCTAACAGAAGACTCAGGTCCGACAATAGAATGACAAAAGGATTGCTAATGGTTTTGTCTCACGGTTCTTTTATGTTAATAATAGTTAATTGACTACTGAAAGCGATCTCAAAAAAAATCACTAGTACTCACTGATCTGCGAATCACTCGTGTTTCAGCTTACCACTTTACTTTAGTCGAAAGAGAACTGTAATTATTTCAAATACAAGGGGTATTTGAAATAATTCTTCTCATATAAAATATTCGTAAGTGTAATAATAGATCAGGGTTAATTACCGCTGTCATTCGGTAATGAGACAGTAATGCCGGCTGTCTCCGCCCGGCGTCGGCTTACCTGATCATCTGGGACTGCCGTCTGATAAATATTAAATGAAACTAGCCGCTGATTCACCACTTACACACTCCGTATACAAACGTATCTTCGTATCTACAAACGTTATTAGGATTGTTAGTTATAGATACCTTGTTTATTATAAATCGTCAATATATTTATCGTTCTACTGTTTGACGCGGGTCTTTTCAGAGCGGTTAAGGTCACAGGCTGCCACGCTGGTTAAGATCCACAGTTTTATTTAAGATCGGTTGCAAATGGTTGCTCGCGGTTGTGCTAGCTCGATTGCTGCTCTGTTGATACTAAAAAGTATAGGTCGCCTGATATCACACGCGTTCAGAAAATTATAGTGAGCTCTAATGTGTGCAAACTTACTCTCGTTGTTTGCGTTTAGTTATATCAAGTGGTATTAAATCTTAAGAACGCAAATTGGTAGGCATAGTCGGAGCCTAGCTTCGAAGTACAGGTTCCCAGAATGGGATGTTCAATTTCAAACTTCTACACTATCCCCGCCCACTGTACTAATTAGAGATAATAAATACCTGGTATTGTGCAATGTTATAGGCGGCGTTCTGGGTAAATTTACGCGGAATACGCCTGATTAAAACAGTTCTCGATACAAGTGCGCAAAATTTTATAATAACTGGATCAAACTGTTTCCGCAATTATTTAACAGAATTATTTAAGAATAAGATTGCTTTACACAGATGATGTGGTACTATGGAATATTTATAAACTTTTATTTATAATGGGAACCGAATAAAAATATTCATTTGTATATCTGTACGTACTTATTATGTAAAGATGGTTTATATAATAAGCAGTCATTAACTCAATAGATAATGTCGTATGTGAAGACTAAAATTGTTTTATATTTTCAAACTAATCAACTAAATTATTTTACTACTTTAACTTACACTTACAAAACACGATTCGATCGACACAAGCCCAGCGATATCTGAAGTATATTTATAACATATAATTTTTGAAATTAGTTTTTTTTCAAAGAATTTAATATGAAGATAGTGTGACAAATATGCGTGATTATATTTTAATATGAAGCAGTACATTTCTACTTAGCAGTGCATTTTTACCTTTCACGTATGACCCTTAGCGTATATTAATATTTATGATCCATCTTTGAACCGTTTGGGTTTATGTATAATCTAAGTGGATGTTGAAATAACCCATTTTTTTAGAAAATATCCAGTGTTCATGTATAAAAATGGTACATTAACATTGTTTCTTACTTTAGATAGTTAAATAAATATATCATAATATTAATACATCTAACCACAAACGTAACATTAAATATTATTATGATTACTTGGAAATGGCTCTTTGCTTTGAATAACGGGAACGTTTATAACATAAGATTATGATCAACCGCTGAACTATATATGGTAGTTTATAAAGGATATGCAACGAACAAAATTTATCAAGCGGACATTCTATTTGAGTTTAACTTCGCAATACTCTTCAACATGAGATTTATATTTTAAAACTGTTGATATTTTTCAGCAGTTATTAGACACTTAATTGAACACGGTACAGTGTTTGCTGTTAACAAATAGTGTATTGAAAATTGTACATTTTGAACTATGATGCTAGCGATATTCCACTAAATACTATTACGTAAATTGGTCGATACTGTACTTGCAATACCACACACAAGTCGTCAATGCAATCAGTAAATTGCACCTTTAGCCGTAATATGTAAGCCGTGCAGAGCGCTATACCACGACGAAATTCAAACATCGTTCACCCATGCGATTTGAGCAATTCGTAAACATTATGACACTCGATACAATATTATAATTGAATTTTGAAATCATCACAAACGGACTGTAGATTAAACAAAGCATAGTACTGAAGAAAATTATTGGCTTATTTTGACAGTTGCTTGAGTGAGCACTTGTCCTGAACTTGGCTAGATTTAGATCGTAGTCAACCCATAACTAATAGTTGATTAGATATAAAATGTACGTTACTTGAGATTAATGTGATTAAGATATAACATTAGATATGTTGAGGCAAAGTATATTTCATATGGTTAATCTATTTCGCATCGTCTTCGGGTGCATGTTTAGGGTTCTGGGATCTTTAAATATTAAAACTTTGTTAAAACGCTTAAGTTCATGTTCTTATAATATTTCGTTTAATATTGATAATAAGCTTTTAGCGTTTAAAGTTTGAGCTTACGATAGAGATAATACGATTTGTATTCGGTATACTCGATATCCAATGGTAAAATCTGTTTTACATTTTGAGTACAAAATATTTACATATTCCGCCATATTGTTACCAATTTATATGCGTCCATATACATATATAAAGGAAGAATACTTGAAACATATCTGCTCTATTGCTCTCGAATCATAGCTAAATTTCAAAGAAGATAAAGCTACGTCCAAGGATCTATTAAAGTTCAAACAAGGAATCTATTAAAGTTAGTGTTTAAAACTTATGGATTGTGATGTTGTTGCAAGAACATTGTATGGAATCCATACTATGGATGTACTGCGTTCTTGGCTTAGAGGCTCACCTAGGATAGTACTGGTCAGAGTCAGGATATTTAGTACTGATCAGGTCCTGGATACGGGCATGCGGCATTCACAAGTCGCCGTTGCCGCCCATAGACATCTGCAATCGACCTTGAACAGGACTATTTATCGTATGGCCGCCTCTAGTATACACGTGGACACATATTGTTGTAATAACAACTGCTTCACGACAAAAATAGGCCTATTATAATAACATTTAATGTGTAGAATTTAAAAAAAAAAAATGTAAAATTGTAAAAACTCATAAACCATTGCGATCAGTGACCATCTATATAATAAATTGATTAAACCCGGATCCTAATATGAATCTTTTATATAAAATATGCTCTTATTTTAAAAAGTCTCGATATTACTTCGAATTCCATCTCTCGCTTTGTTTATTGTTCTCCTAACATTTCCATTACTGCTGTTATATGACTGGCTTCAGTCGACATTTAACGTTGGGTTGACTGCGTGTCTACTTCCAAATCGTGAACAGAAAAATTATTAACCATCATGTTACTCCTCGATCTAATCGTTAGAGATCTCAAGAAAGTTTTTAATGAATAGTAAATGAACTATTTTGTTGACGAAAAAAAAAACTACTCACCAACAAACTGACTCGTCCATCTCATTGTTAAATGCCTCAAGAGCCTGTAAAATCGGCGTCAATATCTTTTTTTGTTTAATGCTATAGTAAAATTAAAGTTGGATACTCGGCCAAAGCGTGAGATAGTTTTACGGGATAACTTTTATGGGCGTGCATATTTTTGAGCCAAACTCGTTTGTAAGCCGAGTGGCATTTTTATAATATCAGGCGAGCTACACATTTCATACGGTTATGTTCTTTATATGGGTTATGAGAAGCCAGCATACTGATGAAAGCGTTGGTTATTTAAAATATTTTATAGTAATTAAAGTGGATGGGCCGAAAAAAGGTGTTAAGATCGGAGACGGCGGAAGTCCTTAGTCTCTGCCTGTCCCTTTGGAAAACAGGCATGATAACATATGTCTATATAAACATAAATACGTAATTTAAAGGAAATCTATAATCTAATTTGTATAGTGTTGTTAGGTTTATAAATATTGTGTGTAGCCAGCAGGCATATTTAATTGTAGGTACTGTTTAGAACTGGAAAACAGGCAGTAAATATTAACTACTCTGTACTAATACTTTGCAGGAATTTATTCCGTTATTGTTAAAAAAGTGCGTATTCATAAAAAGCGGATATCATAAACGGACAAAAGCGAAGCAATATAATTATTTAGTTTTTGTTTTATTAATGTTCATGTGTACTGAAGACATTATTGAGATGTAGTACGTGTTTGTACTTTAAATAACAAATGAAGATATGTCGCAGAATTGAAATACCCTCGACATTTGAACGGGAATTGAACCAGGAACACCATATGCAAATTTTTATACCAGGGGAGGTACATACATACATTTCCATACAAATGAAATTTGTAGCCGAGCGCTATCTCAGTAACGTATCTTTAATAACCGTAAATCAATAAATCGAATCTCTCAATAGTTTATGGCCTTAAAACGCCTGTTTCAATTTGTCCCATCTAATCGTCGTTTGATTTCTTACAAAACGTTACATGTGTGATATTTTTATATCATAAAAAATGTTTTCCTAATAATAAGTAAATTCTTATATAAGGTACCTACTCTGATACACCCACCAGCGTATTAAATCGCCCACCATTCTCAAGCTCGTAAGTAATTAGGATCTAAATTAAATTTATCTTGTTTGTCATTATTTTTAGATAAATATATTTAAGATAAGCACCATAAAATTATTTGTGAAAAAATATTTTTTATTGTAAATGTAATGTTTAAAATTTAAATAAACTAATCTAAAAATAAAAAATAACGATAAAATTGTAGTAGTATATGTGTATATCTTACACGTACATTATATATATAATTAGATTGATCATAATTTGTATGGTTTCAATTTTTATTTTCTGTTTAATAAGCGTGATTTATATCTAGTTGACGACACAACAAAAACCCATATACTCATTTTATTCGTAATTGTACGTGTTTGTTCGTCGTATGTCAATTATTAACTATGCGCAATGTAGTATGAAGTTTCAGAAACCCAGAAATTGACACGAAGGTAGGGCATATATGTACTTAAAAGACGAACATTAGTATGCCTTCCTAATTCTTTCTATTGAATTCCTATCAATTGTCAATCCAATCCTACCGCGTGTCCAGCCAAGCTCCGAGTTCCACCTTCCAAGTTATGGAGCTGAAGCTGTGGTCACGAACCATTTGAAGGCTAAGATCTGACTTGGCCAGTTTGAAGATACGAATTATTACTAAGTGCATAATAAAACAGTCATGGAAGAGCCCTGTGTTCGACGGCTAGTTTCTACCAGCAAGCCAAATTTTCGAAGGAATAAAATGAGAACTTACAGTTTTAAAACTTCCGAAGGCTATAATATAATTCGTATATGAAAACTAGCCAAGTCAGTACTTAGGCTTAAATATATTATTCAAATTATAAGAAATGATAATTGAAATTGTTATAAAATATTTTGTTGTTATAAATAAAGTTCAGGACTGACCATTGAACTTGGCATCCATTTAGATCTCACTTCTTTTATCATTGAAGTCAACAACCAAGGCATATATCATAATATTGAACTTCACTCTTATTTCGGGTTTATGTTTTTGATGGGATTACTTACCTACTTAACCAAAAATAGTTTATCAAACAAGAAACAAGTAAAGATAGAAACATATTCGTAATATGAGACACTTTTACGAAGATAGTTTTAAATAAAAAATCGAAATGTTAAACAACAAACCAATAATACAATTGCATTACTTTGTCGGCTCATTTTAATAAAGCCTTTCACTTAGAAAATAAATCTCATTTTCTAATTAAGAACAACATTACAGTCCCAAGAATTTCTTTAGATGAAAGAGCTCTATTAAAAGGAATATTTAATAATTGAAGGGCGCCATCAGGACTGAGCGAAGGGAATTATCGTGAAACTCGACGACAGTTGTTCGAAGTTGCCTAAAATTCTCTGATTTAGACTTCGTACAACACAACCCTATTATGGGCTCGCATTATTTCTGATACAGTTTTAATTAATGCCCATTATGATAGCGAATGGAAATAATTTTATATCAATGTCGATTTTACAGCTGTATTATACTGTTTTGTACAGTTTACTTGAGAACAATTTACTGTAAATTACACGTTTGTTTCCTTGAAGTGTGGATGCATCTAACTTATACATACATACCCATAGACGCGTCAGCATATATATGTATGTGCGTCTGAAAATGGCGCGAACATAGATAACTTATGAGTAAATAGTGGTAATGTAGTGGTTGACATCACAATACCTATGCTATTAACACAAAGTTATTTATTTGATATTTTTAGGTAAAATCGACCAATTCATTTTTGCGGGATGAACGCACCAATAAATATGCATAAATTTTAAAAATATGTTTTTGTAATCTGTATCATGTACCACGCACTGTTTAAATTATTAAAAAATATTCATTCGTATAAACTTTATTCCCGTTACTATTAATTATAGGTAGTGATATCCGTAATCTACCTGATTTTAAACTTTACATATTTTAAGATTAGTCATAACCTAAAACAAATTAAAAGGTATTTTTTCACTAAATGTTATTTTCAATTACGTATCAACCATTGTTCCTTATAAATTAAATTTAGTATGTACCATTTGATCATCACCGAGTTCCATAAATAATTATGTATATAATTTTAAACATACATATTAATATAAAAGCTAACATACACGGTTGCTTAGAAGTAAATCAAACGAGGTTGTACAAAAACTTTGAAACGTTATTTGAGGAGCTATACTATAAATTGATAAACTCAAAAGTTGAGACACCCACGGACACTGGTGGTACCCACACTTAACGTTTAAGCCGTCTATCGGTTACACGTTTCCGGATGCAAGCAACTGCAAACTGTCGAACTCCGGAAGTTCCTACCAACATCATAGAGTTAGTATCAGATGCAGTCGTTAACTTTAGCTTACTCGTGTTTCTCCACTTTGCACTCGCTTTTTATTTAAGAGAAATCGCTGACGGACACATTCACTTTTATGCGGTAACCGCGTTCCGAAGATTTCTGCATTTAATTGTAATCAACATTAGTTTTATGTTTCTTTTTCTCATAAAACTTCTTCAAGACTCAGACTCAAACAACGTCCGTGGCTTTATTAGACTTATCTGTAATTTGTTTACTAGCTTTTATAATTTTTACCTACAATATTTGTTACTCCAATAATCAGGACCTTTTAGTTTATTTTATTCGTATCTATATGTATATTTCCTGTTTTGGCGCATACGGTAAAAACTCATATCTCGTGTTAGGATTCAAGGAGGGCTCTATTATCTATGAACTATTGCATTATTTCGTAGTTATTATGTACCAAACAGGACATTTTTTCTTATCAAAATAAGTAACACACTTAATATATGTTTGGAGGCATACGTTAGCAGGTTTTCCTATAAATATGTTGGAATTTAATATACATTTTGATTAAAGTCCGAAAAAACACATGGAAATTATTGCTATCCATTTTATAGCGAGCCATTTTACTACGCCGTGGGCGTTTTGGGCATTGTTTTGAGCGATACATCAACCAGCGCTTCCTTTGGTCAACGAGTGTTTAACCACTTTGTTACAAATTGGGAAAGCTTTGGAAATGACGCGCCTACAGTACTCCTACAGGATTCCCATAAATCACCGATTATTTATGGATACGATGAAATACATGAATTAATGTTTACCTTGCAAAAAACAAAACAATGATCCTTTGAACGTGCGTCTGTTTGGTTCTAATGAGGTGTCACAAATAAGGCAATTACTATTGGGAAATTTACTATAACTAAATAATTAAAATATTTTAATAAAAACAAAAGAAATATCAAATGTATATCTGTAATAATTTTACTGTATTCGAAAACACATATACCAACAATTTGCAATATTATCATTATTAATACAAAATGTTTTTTACATATTGCTGGCTGTAAATAATGCTGCGGCGTTGTATTAAAGTTTTCACTTTTCCCGTTACAAAAAATGCAGAGTTCCAAATTCAAACGTCAAAGCGTAACGTTGTTTCGGTTGTCCATACCACATGGGCCGCGTTACTAAGCGGCTGATTTATGCGTGTATAGCGGCCGCTATGCTATGTGTTATGCTATTGTTTCTCCGCAATTTATTACTACTGGCACTGCGATTCACTAGGACGAGCAATTGATGATGATGAAGCATTTTGTTTGCTGAGTATATTTGTAACATTAAAAAACAAAATTAAGCTTTCGTGAAAGTTAAAACTAAAAGTAATTTTTCTATGTACGCTTTACTTGCTTATCATTCCTTTTCTTTCCGGTTACTTTTATAAAATTTATAAGGAGATTTGGAATTCTGCGCAATGTTCATTCCTAATCGTTGTAGTGTTCCTGCATATAATCCACGTTGGTACAGCGGT
>DWQQ01000321.1:0-12178 GCA_018244775.1 Oxynetra roscius flavomaculata
GATTTATTTGAAATATTTTTGGTTATACGGGAATAGCTGAGAAAACAGTAGATACATATTTATCTGGCAAATAGTTTATATACATATCTATGGCAATGTAGTCAATTCTATCCAAATGTTCAGAGGTTGTGACTGTTGACAATAGTGACATACACACACATTCATGCTTTATGTAGAGATACTGACAGGACCTATGTATGTACTACACCGTACAATCAAATTCGTAGTTAAATTGTATCGAGAATAAAAAATTTAAAAGGGCTATAATAAAAGTGGAACGGAGTCTCTGAAAAACGAAACTAAAGGATGTCATCATTTTCAATGCTACGTATACTAATGAACACAAGAGTCATTCCAAGGTTATAAAAAAGTAAATGATTTTCGGCTGTTACATATAGGTACTGTCAATATATGGTCAGTATATTTGCTCATTTCCCTACTATACGGTATACATAAATACATTGTATGTTCCGTTATTGTTTCAATACATCCTCGAGGAACGAACATAAACTATTTAAACCTGAGACTTCAACGGAATCCGTCGTACTCAATGCAAGCGCGACTAATTTATTATTAGTGCACCGAACGGTATATTTATATCGTTCGAATATAAACAAAGAGTTTACACGCCTGAATAAATAACGATTTTGAATGCATTTCTTTGTGTCAATAGCGCCGACTGGTGTAAAGGGTAACGTTCTAAATTCAAATTCAATTTCTTTATTTTATCATTACGTACACAGCTATATGTACCTACATTAATAACACTGTCTGGCCATAGATTAACGATCTTCTACGTCAAATTCTTCATATTTGTCGTTTCTGTTTTGATAATTGACACTCTGGAACGAGACAAAACATATCTAGACATTAAGGTTTTTGTATGATTTATTTTTGTTTATATACATCTTGGTTATAAAACTTCTTTGGGTACAGTCGGAGAAAAATAGCATTGGTTACAAGTTACGACTTACGCATTACGCATATAGTTTGCACAAGTATTTACCTATTTTCATGACTGTACCATAACTTTAAGTATATGGCTTAGTATACACATAATGATATAATATACATAGATCCTAGTAGATATTAAAGGATATTTTAGCACATATATAAAACATGTACACGTTATTATGAATGCTTTATTGTTGTCTTATATGGATTTTAAATAAAAAATATGTTCCTAGTTGTGGTTTTGACTTCATTCAAAATATATTTCTACGCCATTAGTGTTTAAATGTGATTTCCGGTACATGAGCTCCACGGCTGGCACGTTTTTTATTTCTCACCCTGTATACCTCAAAAAAGCACCCTATATAAATACGTTTAAGATATTTATATGGAGTATATGTGCACATTGTGGAATAACAGTGATTATTTTCAAAGTATATTTTTATTTAAAATTCCGAAAACCATGAAAGTTTTATACTAAATTTTACATAAAATAAATGTTCAAGTATTGCTAAAGATGAAAGACTTACAAGGATTATGTAGGAACATTTTTTATTCGTAAATATTTTGGAGCTGATAATACAACCTAGCAAAGGTTGTCCTGCGGCCATCGCGTCTATGTAAAAGGAACACAGGTCGCCCTACTACCAGGTGGTCTGATGACCTGAAGAAGATAGCGGGGTACAGTTAGCTGTTGAAGTCCTAGGACGTGATGGAGTGGCGCCGATTTGGGGAGGCCTATGTCCAGCAGCCCAAAAGCTGATGGATTATGAATGAAACGCTACCTTATAAAAACAATAATCGTAATGTGAAAGTCAAATAAAGTCATTAAAAGAACAAGCCTCCTGACTTTCTCACCGGATATTCTCCCTTGAGATCGAGTTTTGTCTGGGAAGTTTATTGAGAAACATGTATCTATATTTTCGTTAATTCGTTAGTGCGCCCCGAAAACAAAAGCATACGCTATCTTACGTGCGATTTAGATTGAAACTACGTCATTTAGCTAATTTCCATACTGCCCTCTGATTGCAAAACAGGCAGCCTGTACATTATGGTAATCAAACGGGCACATTAAGAAATCGATCCAGATTGAGTCAGCTTAAAGACGCCCGTTGGTGATATGACCACGTGTGATCTCTTCCTTCACATGGAACTTCACTTCATTCATTGGTATAGATGGCACCGTATGGCACCTCTGCGTATATATATATTCTTTGCGGTGTATTTATAGTCTCCATCTCGTCAGGATCATTACAGGCACGCTCCATCGCGTGTTGGTGTTTACCCTCGAGGACAACTCGGCTCCATGCTCATTTGCCGTCAAATAGTTAACGTTGATAGAGGAAATATTTGGCATCGCTGTACCAATGTCACGTATGCAGTTTTTATCAGATGTATAATATATCTGTCTGTAGTTGCCAGTATCTTGAAGAATTTTAAGAAATACCTTACGTAATACGTATTGTACGATCATATGATCGGATACGTATTGTAAGATCATAATTATGATCGGTTTACAAAAGTGGCTGTTTTAGACGTAGGAAATTACACTGATATGACGTAAGGAATATAGCCCGCGACAATATTTGTGATCAGGCGATTTGCTCATTTACTAGTATTAGGTACGTGTTGGATAGTGAACGAGTAACGATTACCGCAGATATTTTCTTTCACGGTATGAAATGAAAATGACTTTTCACGTAAAAAATATTTGTTGACTATTCTTGTACAATTTTTTCATATGCATCGATATAATCGTTTTGTTCATATGTGTAATATATTAGCTATATATTTTGATTTCGGATTTTTTTTCCTTAATGTTAAAAATATATAATTGTTTTGTAACCCAATTAGTTGTCGAATAAAAAAATTATAATTAATAAAAAATACGCCCGTCTTTCGGTTTGCTACGAAAATACACAAAATTTCGTTGTAATTCACAAAACTATATGATTTGAAAAGTCACAATGGAATTCCATTGAGTGACGAGCAAAGCAATCGCATACCGATCTGATGACGTGCTATAGTGAAAATATAAATACGTTGTACTCAAACACACGCACAACTGAAATAAATTGTCCGTCTGTGTGTCGCATAAACAAATAATTTATTGACGTGTTAGTTTACAATGGCGCCTAGTCCACGGTTTATGGGGGCCATGTGTTGTCAGCATCTACCCGAACTCACCTGAGTAAGGGGAATGCGATTAATGCATTGTTTCAATTCATCTCGAAAACTATTTTTGAATAATATGAAATTAGTATAAATGCAAATTAAAGAACAGTAAATATTTACTTAAAAAGCAATAGTCTTCATTCTTAATACAGATTACTATTTTATTTATTTTAGCAACAAAATAGTCATTCACATCTCGGTCTCTCCTAAGCCAGTTACATTTGTCAGTCAGGTGTCAGATCAGTATAGTTCAGTTTGCATCTGTAGTTCGTAGGAACAGCATGTCTTTACGGGACAAAAAAGTTAAATATCGCTCCTTATTTCATCTGCTATAACTAAATATATAAACAAAATAACTTGAAATTAATGCCCTTTATAATTGTCTATATTTTAAAATAAGAAACACTAATATATGTATTATAACTACATTACTCCATATATGTACATATCTACTTGGTTCCTCTAAAGAGGGATGTTCTCACGTTATCCTCCAAATATTTTTGACCTTAAGATCAAATAGCGCTCATTTTCTCAGTCATAAAAACGACATTGCAATTACAATAAATATATTCACAAAGCATCTCCGTTCAAACAATTGGTATAATCTCTCGCACTTAATTGACTGCGACAACACAGCGACACCCGATACTCGTGTAAAATTATTTTAGACAGAGTTTGTCAAAGTGATCGTTTCAACACTCCCACCAGTTATTGCAAATTAAGAGGAACTTAGTTCAATAACTCTTACAATAATAAATACACATTATGATAATATAAGTAAGAAGAAGTAAAAACTTTGCATAGTGTTAAGTTGTCGGCATTCGTTATTATTTTAGTTGTATCTAATGGCACTAATGTATTTTATTCTATGCGTCGTAATTATCTGAAAAGAAATAAATTTTTATTATTATAATTATTGTCGTCGAAGCGGATTACACTCTAACCATAATAACCGATCTTGATTTATCTTGAACTGACTATCAATATTCATAGTTGTATTTATATATGTATACCAATGAATTCTATACATGCCCAGGTGATCTTAGTAGTCCCGATGGTAATCTATTGGGATTCTCTGTATCATGGATATCATAGCCTTACAAAGAGATAATTAAATATACACACAACCTCGAAAAGATAATGTAATTTACCATTTACTTCTACACGTCGAAATTTATATCTTAAAAAATTCTTCGCAACGCGAGACGATATGTGGCTTGGCTTTAAAAAATGCATTACTGTGAGACGCTAAGGAACAATCAAATTTTTGATACGCAACGCATCAGTTACAGCGAGCGAACATAAGTGTAATATAATATTATCTAGCCTAAATATGTTATTGCCAACATTTTTAATAGTCGTTGTCGATCACCTGACTCAGATTTTGTCAGTTTCTGTTTATATATTTGGCGAGCTACCAAAAAGGTTGACGGCCGCTGACCCTGCAAAAGTATGTCAGTAGTTGATCAACAAGTTGTGTTGTGGAAAATTTAGATTTTGCCCGATTAGAAATCTTGATAATTCAACTGGAACTTAAGCCTGATTTACGTCTAAGGAGTTAAGTTTAGGATTCACTTTTACTGTTACTTGAGGTCTAACATCTCATTCCATTGTTGGTGTTGTATTAAACTTCACGTATGTTGTTAAGTCATAATTTCATTTAAATATCTAATTAATTAATTTAATTGCAGTAAAATCACTCTCGCACGAAAAACATCACAGGAATGAACAAAAAGGTTATGACATTCGAAAATTATTTTTGTAAATCAGGTAGCTGTCAGTAGTAGCCTCTTGTTTCTTACGTGTACAATTTTGTATATAATATAAATAATTGTAATACATTTAAAAATAAATATCCATTAAAACAGAACCATTGAATATGTTTATCAAACATTAACTTCACCTCCACTACTTTTTTGTTCCAACAATGCACATATTTACGTACATTTTATACCACAAAATTGTAACCACAAAAGGACCGAGAACCTTTTAGCACACGTACAAAATAGAATTCATGCCTCTCCGCGTTAAAAAGACATTCAATACATTCACAGCTGGCCGGTCGAACCGAAAACACGTCGAAATTACCTCTAACTAGTCGTCAAAGGCGTCAGATTCGCACGTGTTTCCCGTGCGGATAGCACTGGCCTTTTCACCTTCGTTTTGAGCAGCCCCGCGTGAAATTCAGGCCGTGATAAAACATCGGACTGAACGTAAAAAACACCACACGTTTTATATGGTGGACGGAATACTCGGATTCCTATCAAAAGGCTATAGGCCACGCAAACAGTGATTAATTGGTCTATACTGTACTCTCGATAATTGTTGGTGTATATAGGCAATAATCAATGAAATTAAAAATCCTTTTAAAAAATTGTGAGGTAATATAATATTTTGGGACAAGTGCCATACCAGCCATATGATTCTAAACAAGCCAGAGCCTCTTCTAAAGTGATCAGATAGTAATTAACGCACATATCTATATTTCAAAATACATACACACTCAGGTTGTTTTTAAATCTAGACATAATACTCATACTTAACTAGTAACTTGATAAGAAGTAAAACCTCCTACGCCTAGAGTAGCAACCAGTCACTATTCCTATAACATGCGTTAACGTGTCTAGCACTTGTATGTATTGTACTAATCGCGAAACACGTCAGATTCACACGTATTCCTGAGCGGATCACGTTAGCTTTTTCGCCTCACCGTAGCCTTTTGAGCTAGCCTGCGTGAAATTGAGGCTGCGATAAAAAGCCGGGCTTCGTTTTTCTTTGATTTAAAGCGCCGAAAGTTTTTATTTTCTGCACTGGATCATCAATTCATAGGAGTAGGGTTTTAAAAATTAACAAAAATCTTCAAATTGTAGTATAAATATCATAATAATAGTATCTTTAGATATCCACAGTACTCAGTAGTGAACCGCAAACAAGTTAAAAAATCTAGAAACCAGCAGACGCTTAGGAGCATAACTAGAACAAGTTAAACACCATGTTACAATATTTCGAAAAAAAAGTCTAAAAATAAAAGAGACATACGTCCACGTTTTAGAAATAAAGCAATTTTACCTACCTACATACATAAACACAGGAGACTGAACATAGGAAAACATGTTTCCAAATTACTAACTAGTTTTCAAAGGCGATAGGATTGCGCGTGTTGCTGTTCGGATTGGTCTGGCCTTTTCTCTTTTTTACAGCGGCCATCCAAAATTGAGGCCACGGAGATGTGAAAGGTGGGTTCACATATTTCATTTGAATCTAAATACCAAACGTTTTTCGAAGCGGTCCTTCGAGTCGATACTTTAATAAAAATCAGTTGATGTACATACTCGTATATCAGCATATTCTGTTAATAGCATATACCTGTCAACAGATATGAATAATTTGATAAACATATGATGTAACATGGTAATAACGTAGGTAAAAACAGAATTATTTATAAGTCAACCAGAAAAGCTGAAAAGTCGTGATACCAACTGTTGGAGTCCAGTTTTAATTATTTTTATTACAGGCCTGGTAAACTAACCGCCTACTTTTTTGATAGTATTAATAATAAAGAAAAAGCAGATCCTAAGCCACATACACGTAATGGAAGCTCAGTAATGAAAATACCGATTAGATCCTACGTATGCTCGCTGAGCTCTGTTAAAAGAACAAAGTGAAAACAACATAAGAATGATTCAGATCAATGGGAAAAGAAAATAGAACGTAAAAACCTTATATTCATAATAAACACCAATAATTTATTAGGTGAATTCTGCTTTCTCATTGTAAGTGACATTATGAATTTAATATTATTCCCGGTGTAAGGGAGATTTGTGGGTTATTCCCAAGCGCGACAACAAACACCAATCTGTCTGGTTATCATGGCACAGGTTCTGTCTGGTTTAGGACTAGATAGCCGTCGTTGGAGATGTCCGGAAATATTAATTATTGTTATCGATCTATAAATTACGCTGTGCTATTAAATAATTAAGTAATACCAAAGCCACCGAAAGCAAAAATATGTATTACAACGCTATATTTACCTACACATGTTGATTACTCGAAACTGGGAGTGGCACAGCAATAACGTATAAACATAAGTAACACACTAAATGTTGATGGCCACTAATTTGGTGATTATGACTAATTATACATTCGATTTGACATTTTTGTTTACTTAACGGCTTATTAATTGAGTAATAAACATGACGTTTCACATTAATTGATTTAAGATGCAACCTTTTTAATTATATATAATAATCTCGTACCAAGGTTTCCCTTCATTTCATTAATTTCGTAGGTAAAAAATACACTTGATTTAAGAAACGCCTGTTGACACGAGAAAAAGAGTTCGTAGCTTTATTAATTGTTTTATTCGTCTTTAATGTTTTTTATGAAATTTTATTACGAGTAATTTACATAGGCGCGGCGCAGCGCATCGCAGCCCTATCAAGAACGATTCTATTTTGTTATTTATAAAAAGTTATACACGTGAACAACTTAGACATATGTACTTCACATCATCACGATGTTCTTCTTCATATTGGAAATTTGTTTCTGTAACTCCAAAGGTGTTATTCCGTCCAAAGTAACATGTCCTTAAAAAAACATTTTTATCATTACGTATGCCGGTATCAACGAAAAAGACAATATTAGGGAAACAAATAAGAAAATAAAGACATGGAAATTGATAGCATCAGTCGAGCACACTGCGGCGTAAGTGCTTCGGTTTCACGAGAATTAAAAACAAACCAACGCGGGATCAACACCAACTGTTGTAGCGAGATACATAACTGACCATAATGAAGTAATTAAAAAGAAAAAGATAAAAACAGGCACAACGAAGCAAAAGAAAAACCGTACGCTTTGCATAACCGACCGCTGAAATAACACACCGACGTACAGATTAGCCCTCGCCGTGTGATTCACGGGAAGGAAATATTTACCTATGCCAGATTCGTATCTATTTTAAGCGAGAAGATAAAGAGTGCCTTGGAGATATTTATCAACGTAATGGAATTGCATTAAAATATAACGTAATTAATGTGTCTAAATGACACCTTAATATATTATAAACTATTTGACGTACTCGTATACATAAAGGCATGGCTGTAATTATCACACTGGGACTCCTTCTTAATCTATGGGTTCTTGCTGCAATGCTTGAGTTTATTTTTGTTTACAAATTGCCGGTTAACCAAACGCATGTAAAAACAAATTGTTTGAAGTTAAAAAAAAACTCGTTTCTATTATTTCAATATAATTATTATAACAAGGCCTCGTCGATAAGGGAAACAATTTGCAAAGTAAAAATTACATCTGCTATTCAAAACGTCTTGATATGGATCGTGAAGGTGAACGTTCAGGATAAATCTATAGCTGATTTCGCTTTATAAATATTAAATTAATTATGCTTATAGCTATTCGAATATCCTTCTCGAGGGCGCACTCGTCAGGAATGTCAGAGTCGATGAAGAACATAACGATGCACTGCAATAGTTTTCGCGTGAAGTTTATTGTCTGTGGCTTCATTAAATACATTAATTAACTAGAGAAACACTGAATCTGTGGCTCGACGGTAATAATACTACGATTCGTCACCCGCCTTTTGTTTAGTTCCCATTGTTTTCATTTTTGTGCGGTCTCCTTTTGTAATATTCAACGCAATCTCTTTATTTTCCATCAGTAAATCGTTTTTTCGCGCAAAGTTACATCTACCATTCCCTAAATATGTTTCACGAAGATAAATTAACAAAATCAAAGTTTTTGAATGAAACTTTCTATCTTGTTGAAATTAATCACGGATTCTTTTGTGTTTAACAAATGACTCTTATTTTTATTTTTTAAATTGAGGTTTATATTTGAAGTCTTTATTTTGTAATTATGTTACTTTGATAAGGGATTTGTTTTAACTTATTTTGACGGTTTAGATCGGTGTTGTCAGGCATTGGTAGATTTTTTACCTTTTGCTGAATTTTATTAGATAAATTTACTTTAACAATTACCGTCCTTTTTATTATGTTTTCAATAAAATTCGAATAGGTCTTTAATTTTATGTTGTAGTTTTTAATTAATTTAGTACATGAGCCTTCTCTTGTAAACTAGAATCTCTAGAAGAATTAATTTTACGCAATACATTTTTGTTGAAAGAATTAGTATTTAATTAATTTGCACCTTACGAAGTTCATTCTAAATTAAAAACTTCTTATATGATCTCAATTTTACGATAAATATGGTTAAAATAGTCAACATGTCAATTTTATTAACCATCCTATGTCTGTTTTGCAGAATTTAAAAATTATAGGCATCGAAAATAAACATCATGTAAGGCTTAACATAGGTAATTTTACTAGTGCCACAGAAGATTGTTTCGTATTTTATAAAGTGATTGAAAGAACTGCAGTTTCAAATACAACAAAAATATGACTTACCACATATGTACATAAATATTTAATATCTAAGCCCTAAATATAATGACCCATGAGATTACTTTCCCAAAACGTGGTCTTGAGTATTTGTAAGTCACGTAAAAAGGCGCTTAAGTTCGATAGTACAGTACTTATTAATGTGCTGCAGTGAATATTTTGCATCAACTCTCCCGTATTTACTTAAGAGGAAAAGCTAGAATAAAATAATATTACCTAGCAATTTCTATAATCTTCAAACCTGCTCATTATTAGTTACCGAGGCAGTTAGCTGACGAAAGTTAAAAAAACACGTAATTTAACGCAGCGTTCGTTTTATCGGCGCGATCCAGTTTCTGCGTAGGATTCGCCTTAAAAATAATTGCTCATTTTCTTTGAATTAATTACGTGTGGAAATATAATGTATACCTATGATAATTACTCGGTTCGCCCCGATGATTTACCCGACAAATTCGTGCTCATTTTCATTCGAATCAAGGATCGTTATGCCCTCAGAACAAATGTACAATTTGATTTTGTGAAAGCTGAGTGTAAAAAGGATCTGTTTGCCTTGATTTTTCCGAATACGAATTATTTTTGAGTTGTGTCAGTTAAATATACTGTTTCAGAATTTAATTAGACATATTTAAATTATTTTCGGAGTGTTTTGGTATGTTTTTGTTCTACCGCACGTTTCATGGTTTTTGATGTTCGGGTCTATTTGGATCGGTATAGCTCACATGAATTTATTTACCGACATATGGAATACTGCAGTGAAATAATACTGTTTAATAATCGATCAATAAAATAAGATCAAATAATTTCTATATTACATTAATATTTTTAACATCTATATATCCAATCTATATAGAATTGCGTAAAACAAAAGCACCATTATGATAAGTGCCATACAAATCGAGTTATAAGAATACTCACGTCTAATACAAGATACAAAACCCCCTGTAGTTTCTGCAATGGTTCATTTGTCTAAGTGGTTCGGATTTGGTATAAAAACCTCGCAATTCTCGTCGAAGTCACATTCCACAAGTACTCATCAATTCAAAGTCAGCATCTCCAGTGCAAAAATACAATGGCTGCCAAATTTGTTTGCATCATCTTCACCATCGCTGTTTTCATCTCCAGCATTGACTTTGTCCAGAGCAATCCTGCTATCGTCTCTGGCTATGATCCTCTGGAAATCTGCATCGAGAACTGCGCTCAGTGTAAGAAAATGCTTGGAGCCTGGTTTGAAGGTCCATTGTGCGCCGAATCCTGCATCAAGTTTAAGGGCAAGCTCATTCCCGATTGTGAAGACTTCGCTTCCATCGCCCCTTTCCTTAACAAGCTGTAAGAAAAACCACTGACAACGTCAAATATAATACACGGTGTTTAATGAAAAAAGGTTGGCTGTTCTATGTTTACCATGAAATTATCATGTTGTACTTTGTATTAATACCATGTTTCTAAATGCGTCCTAAATAAAAATGTTGCAACAACCATTTTATTTTATTACCAATTAATCAACACTATTTAATTATACCATTTCGTTATATATTTCACCATATTTTTGTCGCTATGCTTAATTAATTCTCAAAACGGGTACAGTGGGTCTTACGAAGGTAATATTAACATAAATTTCTGTTATTTCCGGTAATGCAATACGGATACATATGTCATAAATTTTATCTATACAACATCGGATCATATAAAAGTAATATCGTGTTGGACTATCTGGAAAATTTCTCATGGTGTATGAATGATCGACCCGGATAATAATATGCACAATCAATATTTCACATTCGTTTTTCCTTGACATTTGCTTAAATTTTTAAAATAATATGATCTTGTGTCCATGTGGAGCAAATTCTGTGCTATCATACTGAAATCAGGTTCCGTAATGACTGGTAGGGACGCTCATAGCAGTATGATAATCGGATGTGACTGTGTGCTCTCTTGGAAAACGATATTGGTAGAATAAAATTAGTCTGCGTATCAGGAGAATCGCTATGAAAATTAGGTCATTTCCATAGAACGATGAAGACAATCATTTTATTGAAGGCATCGTGACACAAATTCAAGCTGCGAAAAGCGATATAGTCGAATGTGATCGTTGTAAATAACAAAGTAAGAAATAATATTATTAAGTGTTATTGGCTGGATAGGTTTCGAACAGATTTTTAACCTTGACTAAGTTGGAATGTAATATGTTGTGTTACTTACATTTTAGGAATTCAATAACGTTCTTCATCTACGATAGATGGACTGGCTGGGCCCATTTAGAGATGATATCCAACCGGATATAGATCTGATTCTAGATTAAAAACGATTAGAATCAACTAATAGGTATACGTGAAGGTAGAAAAGCGAGTAATTAAGACTAGGAAAATGTCTGTTGGTATACTTTCCACGCTTGATATTCATCTTGATATCAACTTGATTTTCATTCGATCGATTGTTGGCATTACTTTAGTGTCGCAGTTCTACAAGAGCTTCACCCTTTGTACAGGGTTCATCCTACCGAATTTTATAAGAAATTACTGAAACAATATCGCAAAACACCCAAATTTACTGGCATACGCCTAAAATTATACGGGAAACCCGTAAGGCGATTCGAATAAATTGTTCTTACAATGGCTCCTTGGGGATTTCTCGCGCTGTGT
>DWQQ01000322.1:0-12169 GCA_018244775.1 Oxynetra roscius flavomaculata
TGTATGAAGAGAGTGATGCAGACGAAGCACGTCAGGTTTGTAAGGACATGAATATTTGGCACGCGGTGCTTTCTGCCTACCCCGATCGGGGCCTGGCATGATGGTATGTTATGATTAATATAAATACAATATTTTTACATAAAGTAATTTAATAGCAACTAATATTCTTAAAAACCTAAACAACAACTATTAACTAATTGACACGTAGGTGTTTTTTTTATGGATGTTTGGACTTGTGACTATTGAAAGCTCCTTAACTACTATGTCGACATAACATAAATCGTGTTTCCATACCAACAACGATAACTAATTAACTAACATACTACGATAGCGAAACGAACTGACATAAAAATACAACTTAAAATCCTACCCATGTAAAACCAAAGCCTACAACCTACTTAGGTAGGTCCGAACCGTTATTAGACAAACAGAAGGCTCTCTGACAACTGTCGCTACTCTACCGACTCCTGTAAAGGGATTATCTGTGTCACGGTCTTGCACCGTTACGCGAGAACGTCAATACGCACTTTGTGCGTATCGGATACGCACGTGCTAGACCAATATCATTAATTATATCGTTCAATTTAATAAAGGTGACACGATTCCAAATAGTAACAATCCCTTTAACGGTTAATTGAAAAGTCAATCGTAAAATATTATTTTATGTCAATGATAAATTGTTAAACACACCTAACGTTACTTCCTCATCTTGCAAAAGAGACTTTAGACTTAGTGCAATAATTTTAATAAATTATTGCAAGTATAGCTCACATAGATGCTTTAAAACCTTCGATTATTTTGGAAACTCTCACAATAAAAAGAGAAAAAACCTACGAGGTGTATATCAGTAAATGACCAATACGCCATTCAGTGGATTCTACTCAGCACTCAGTGATTACATTTACAGTTTTTATTATCACAGCGTGTATCATATTTTTACCCAAGATATGACAATTTAATTTTCCAGTAACGAGTAGCTGAACGTAAAGATGCCCGTTGACTTGTTCACTGCTTTACAAAACACGTAAGTAATACGCTAAATTGACCTATGAATTTCATGGAAATATTTTTAGCGACTCTAATTTGATATTTATCGCTTCTTAAATATACAGGCACCTTTGACGTGTGAAAATTCTCGGTAATTTCAACGGGTCCTATAAAGCAGTTCTATGTACGGCGCGGTTTGTTCGTAACATCCTTATCGCCGCGTTCCGTTATACGCTATTAGTGCGAAAATAGGCAAACGGTGCGTAACGAATCTGTGCGTGCCGATCGCTATCGGCGGCGATACTCATGGTATTCGGACAAGTACCGGGGCCATTCGCTCAAGTCCCTGAGCTCGTGATACTGTCGTTACGACGAAGTAATCTTAATCAGAACTGACATTTTGCCAGTATACTACATTTTATTTGAAAGCTCTTTGAATCTGATAGTACTTGTGATATGCACAGATTAACCAAGGTCTCTGTGGCCGCTGAGTTTCCTTCTGCTATATTATGTTGATTCCTGCTAACATATGCCTGTGCCGATACATGGCCCACTTCAGCAAAGATACCATATTAACTAACTAATACTCTTATTCACATCTATTTAACAAACTAATTAACACTACCGGCCTCACTTCTACAGTCCTGTTTGGGCTACTTTGGAGACGTATGTACTCGTACATGGGCGGCAACGCCCAGTTGTAGCTGTTGTCTGCTCGTTGGCTACATAATTTAAATTAAAAAAACATTTTAAATTTGCCATTAACGGCCATCCACAGATATGTCAACTATGAACGATGTTACTTACATAAGCATACATAAAATTTCAACAAACATTTACTTCATATAGACAAATTTATATTCAAAGATAAAAATTATTGGTCGACGCTTAGAAAAAGTGCCAAAGGTAACAAAACCAGCTACTGTAATAATAAACTCTTTTAATTTTTCATGAACTTATCAGTAGCTATTAAACTTTAATACTATGATTACTCGTTAAGAGGTAAAATGAAGCCTATTGACCCCGGGGCGAAAGTCAGATACACGGTATTCAAGATGTTTACTGAACGTTATCGCACAAGATAAATATAATCCAGTCATTATTACGAATAAAAGACTTCATCGTTGAAGCAACATGCGATGCTTCAACTGATTATTGAGCATAAAAATATAATAACATTATTCGGTCAGTTTGCGTATAAACGCGTCTAGAAGATAAATCCCGCAAAAGTTATTTCCCTAGCATTCATAAATTGGTCCCGGACAGGCGTAAAACCGCGGGCCGGGGATCAGTATGGTACTGTTATTTATGTTTATCCCTCCACTTGCGACCCAAGTTAAAGCTGACAAGCGACACGTAATGCAAAACAAGTTACGAAAATTAATTTATTTCCATTTCACAAGAAATATACACAAAAACGCCCATTCAGAGACTATAAGGACAACAATTGATATCAGTTTCCATCAAACACGTTCTATATACGTACAAAGAACGGATTTTGGAATTTGTTACTGAAAACGCATCAATAGCTACTAACTAGTGTTTCATCAAACCTAAATAAACAAGGTACCAAATAAAACAAATGGCAAGAACTAATAGCAGTTTATAACTTGCACCGAGCCTCAGCAGTCGGTGTGTTCCAGCTCCAATGATATAATTTATTTCAACTAACACTGGTATAAACCAACATTATGATGACATATCACTTCATCATCCCGGCGTCTTGTAATTTATCGAATTCCTAATTACTTTTAGGTCATTTAAACATACTTAAAGTCTAGGTATACCCGACGAGAAACATCTTGTGTGACCGCAACTGCAATTACACGAATAAAAACAAAGTGTCTACTGAAAGTGTTGAAGGAACCCGTTAATATAGAAAATTTAATAACAAAGTTAATCTTAATTTAAGTTAATCTTATTGAAAATTATTATGAATTTTTTTGTATAGTTCATACAAAAAATAGACGTTAAATGAAATTTATAATATAATCGTACTAATGAATTTATATAAGAAACTAAATTGAATGCTCATTGTATTCAAAAACAACTCGATTCGTAATATCATCTATCGAAATGAGTATAATCGATTCTGGTTGCGTCTGCGCGAGGGGTAGGAGGATAGGGGGGTCGTGAGAACTGGGCGACTTGCACTTTCGTTGCGCGGCCGATGCGCGATGGCGCCGCGGAGTCTGAGCACGAGTCTAGCAGCAGATTAATCACTCAGCCATCGGTCCGCGGACAGCCTTACATGCAACGGAATTACTAATGCAAACCTAACTTATTCTTACATAGAAGTAATCTAACAATAAACTGTTACTTACGAACAAGTCACGCAGTTGTTTCGGTGACTTCTAACTAACAATATAGAAATGATATACATATGTATATACATTTTACCTTAACTATCATCAAACGAATATTTGCAATACACAATGCTGAATATTTTACGTACAGATGTTTTTTTTTTTATTAGATTGAAATATTTTTTACCAATTGAGAATGCACATATAAACACAATTTTTCAAATAATAAGCTTTCCAACCAAAAGGTTGTTAATGATAATGCTTCAGTTTAAAACTTAAACGCTGGAGCAGATGAACCGCTTGGAGCGTAAGATTTTTGAATGCGGCATTGCTAACATGGCAATACTGGAAGAGACTGAGATGTCGGTGAAAGTTGTTGGCACTCCCCTAAAATAAGGAAAGATTGATCTCTAGATTGCTAAAAGTTAAACGTTGGATATATAAGGAAGTTGTTGCTCGCGGCTACACTTGGAGTACAGCTTTATTGAGACGACATTGAGATAAGTACTACTTATAAACAATATATCAGGTATAGTTAATCATATTCCTTTTAATGATAACAAAATATTTTGAATTAATTCGGATAGAGATTAAAACAGTAAAAATATAACAATATAAGAAGGGCCTCCAATTCACCTTATAATGAGGAAGACGCTTTTAAACCTAAAAAAATGCTATTCAAGAGAACTTCTACAATGTTATTCTTATAGAATCTAAGAAATATTATATCAAAGCAAGAGTATAAAAATAAACACAGTCTTTGATGGGCTCAAGAGGCAATAGGCGTGAATTTATCTTGTCTATAAGGAGAAACGAGTAGAATGATTCTAAAACAAACAAATATACAATGATGAATGTTAATTCGCTGCCCAAGGTCACGCGATGCGACGTCTGGGTAATTTAAACTAGAGCGTCGTTATCGTTTCAAGGTTTATTGCCGCGCATGAAGTCGGCACTCTGAATTAGCCTTTCCGAGCAACGAGTTTTATTTGGGTCCTCTGTCAACAAGGTGAACGTTAAATGATTAAAGTGAAACCAAAAGAGACCAAAATACGATTATCATAATTGTACGGCTTGGTTTAAGGGATAAAATAAATAAAAAAACGTAAATCCCGAGCTACTCAACAACTACGAGATACAATTCTTAAAAATTAAGTTTTAATAAGGAATATGAAAACAAGTAGGAAACTAGAAACAAATAACCAAAGTATACAGACCGCTATTTTGATCACGTAACACATTTTATGGACAATAATAATAGAAATTTAGATCTGACATAAAGGACGGGGCGAATAATAGAAAAATCAACAAAGATGTCACTTTCTAGGCGCAGCAGAAAGCGACAATGCGCTATCGAATTGTTCGGACTGCAAAAACGCTACAATGGATCGAAAATATCGATAGAATCACGACTTTCGACAAACAATCGATTACAGATGAATTGGACCTTCTGTCGCTAGCGTTCGTATCAACTGTAAAAGTGATATACACGAGCAATAGCTAGATACACCTGTTGCTGTAACAGATTCGTCCGAAGGTCCCAATTATTTTCTACTAATTTGTGAGTACAGTATATTCACAAATTCGTTTTTAAAAATTAAGGAAACGTAAATTAATGTAAATTCACTGAAGATTATAAGATCAATATGATGATAACTGTTTTTATAATTCATTTGATAACATCACTAGCACGAGGCTGGTTTGATACTTTTTTTAATTAGTACAAAATGTTGACTTAATTAAAACAACCACATTTTGCAAAATTACTTTTTAATCGAAAGTGACACGATTTTGTATTAACAAACCAGTGCTTACAAAGACCCAGTTAAAAACTAGTTCGAGTTGAGACATTAAAAAATGCGTTAAACTACAAACATAAAGCGAACCTTGCATTGTATTCCTAAAACTAAGATATCTTCCAATAATTTTGAGTAATACTATTATTATATTAGCTTCGCCATTGCTTTATTAGTCAACAATTTATGCTGACTAATAAAATACTTCGTAGCAGTTTGAATAGTCTAGTCTATACTAGATTATACAGAAAATTTAATTCATTTTTAAAGCCCTTTTATATTTTAAATAAAGTGATCGTTTAGCAATTGTCGGTACGACAGGTCGGTTAAATTGGCGTGCAAACGAGACGACAACCCGTGGTAGAGGCGGTTCGCTACGAGCTCGTCACGGAATCGCTACCGGTACAATTATCGTATCCAGACCACTCTCACTGAATCAAAAAGAACACCGCGACGTAAAGAAAGCACCGTCAGGTGCGCCCCCATTTCACTTTCCAATGACTTATCTTTGATGCGGTGCCAAACGAAATTCAACTTTTGGCTTGGCTGCACTTGGTCCAAAACCGATGGCCGCTAACCCGTTCTGCGCTACAACGTTTAATTATCAAGATTTGCACGGAAACCCTTTAGAAGCAGCTAATTGTGAGTGCCCATTTCGCTTAGAAATTTCTGTAAATGCTCGTGTATTAGACAATTGCTTTCGATCCGCTTGATAACAGTTATTGGAATGCAATTATAGCTGGCAGTTGGAATATCTCTTGCAGATTAATCGGAAAGTAACGATTTCGACTTTGTGACTATTGTTATATATTTAAGACGTTTATTGCAATTTGAAAGCCATATTGTGAAATCTTTTACATAATGTTACGAATACACAACAACATAAAAAATGGTATATATACGACCCATTTCTTAAAATCTCGAAGGAAACCAACGTTGATTTAGAAAAGATCAAGGACTCGGAAGTGCGAAAATTTGTTTTTATGTATCTCGATCTAGAACGCCCACTTTTAAATCACTATCAAAAGAGGTAGTAATTAACATATAACATTTGCAGCGGAAATATTTATCTAAGTTTATCGAGTGAACGATCTGTACCAGATCATGAGCGCATTGTGGCTGGCGGCTCGGAGAAGCGCGGCTAACGACAGATCATTTAGTACGAGAGACCAGATCCGATTGAGTTGTACCAACCGCATTTTGACAGACCATTTTTTATTGTTCGCTATCTAGGCTAACAGATAAATCTGTTTGATGCGAATTCGCTAAGCAAATATTGAATGTAGAAAGCACGTTCCGAATAGAATTTGTAGAGTCAATGCGTGAGATCAATTGACTAGCTTTTAAACGTTCAAGATACCTGGGATGAAGTGGATACAAATAATGCAGATTTTTTCAACGTTGGAATGTTAACTGTAATAGGGAAGTAGAAAAGAAAAAAATTTACAACTCGTCAGTAAATAACGGGCGATTCAATGAATACAAGAAATGTTCTCAGGCATAAAGAATTAGCGTAGTGTGTTATACACTGTATGTCGGAATTTAGACATACAATATCCAGTGTTATGACACGCTCCTTGAACAGAGCTCGTGTTTAGTGATATGGCGTTACATGTCATTGACTTTTATTAGTTTCGAATGGTGTTGGCACATATCTGTATCATTGCTCGAAGGCATGTTTGGTTTGATATGAAGGTTTTATTAGAATTTAAACAGGTGGGTGTTTTACATAATTATGTCAGACTTTCTCATAATTATCGTATTTCTCATGTTACTACATAATAGTTATGTATAAAAGAGACCGATAATGAATGACCTGACAGCGAAAATTATTCATCGTTTTTACTTAATCATGGCAGCACCATCTACACTTTTTCCTCCCGACGACTTTTATGGGCTTCAGAAAAACGCTTGACAATCGCTAACAATAACTTGTTCGGTTTCCACTGATGCACGTTTTCCATTCCGTTGCGAAAACAACGGCCACTTGACTTTCCACACACAATTGTTGAGAACGAATTACTTCGCTCACTTTCTACGTCAATAGAAATTATCTTTGGCCATTTCGTGTTCGTTTCACAAACAATAATAGCCTTTATCTCGTTGTAACAAGAAGTCAGGGTGTGTCAGCCTTAAATGGACGGTTCGTATTGACAATTGGTTTCTTTTGTTACTGTCGAAGCTGTTAACCGCTGGTTCTCTGATGGCGACTGATGTTTATTTTCTGCGCAATCGATTACAAATCCTGTTTGGGTGGTCCTTTAAAGTTAGCCATTTGATCGAAAATTCAATCATCCTAAGCGCTATCAGAAGACGATATAAATCAAAAACTGCATGTTTAATTTTTCAAAATTGTCATGAAATTATAATTTCGTATGTTTATTTGCATTTGCATGAAACCGAAATTAAATAAATGGCCATAATTAATAAGATATGAGATTCATAATTAATAACTTTGTTTAAAAATTTATGTTGTTATTAGAATCTGAACGGTAAAATATTGGTTACATTTTCTTATTAGACAGCATATCACTATAATTAAACTTGTCCGAACGTTAAGAAGGCAGTAAAGGCGAGGAAACGGATGAGAAACGTTAAGGATTTACATTAATAACAGCATATTTTTTATAATTATAAACAAGTTGAAATGCAGATGTTTTAAGTCTCCGAATCGAAAGGTACAAATATTTTGACGCCACAAAATTAACCAGCTCGGGAAGACAGCTTAAAAATGCGAGTACGTGACAAATTCGCGATTGTATCGCAGTGTTGTCAAATTGATTGCAGATGGTTGAACTTTTTCCGTTCACATAATTGGAACACCTTGCGGATTCCGGACTTTTTGGTGGGCGATCGAAGACTGATTCGCGGACACATCCGTCTTTTACAGATGTTTTGACCGATTTCCGTTGGCTACCTTTATAATTTTAGGGCCCGTTGAGCTATACATATAACTGATGAATGATCGATGCAACTTTGTAGAAATTCACACCTGCATTATACCACTTATTTTGATTGAATTTGTGGTAAGTTTATCAACGTTGCTATCAATATAATATAAACTTGCTTAAGTATATCCCTACAATGTTATATGGAAGCATATTTTTAGCGGCATTCATATCGCTTTCTTTAGGCTTTAGGCTTACAATGGTGCTGCATCACTTAATCTTACTTTTCGACGTGGTTCCTCATAATAAACTTAGGTAATAGTAATTTTCAAAATAACTGTTATTAAGACATAAGTTTTTCTTGTACATTTATCACTTTTTTGGGATACAATTTTCTCCTTAAGAAATTAGCTATTCCCACAGGAGTTATTACGTAATCAAGAATAACAAGATGTTCCGAGGCGTGGGATGCTTTGTTTAAGTAGGTGTGACGGATTCCAACCAGGCCCCTTTATTACAAGTTCTGTGGGGTAACGTTGATCACCTTATAATCATAGGTTAGTACGGTCTCCCATGCAATCGCGTTAACCCGTTAAGAGTGTGTCGAAATGGTAAAAGAAAGAGCAGGATGAACAATATACTTGCAGGTGTTACAAGAGGTCGAATTAAGTGTTAGCGATAAAAAATCGGTATGTTTTTATTAGACCACCCGTTTAACAATGAGCAGGAGGATGGATAGCTGATATCGTGGATTGCAGATTTCGAAAACTGTTTAACATATCACACATCTTCATAGAAAATATTACTCAAAAATAACTGCTCTCTTCGTCCATACCTGTTTTGAGTTACTTCATTAGTTATCTCATCATGTGAGACCAACCAAACACATTTAAATTTTAATTTGATTTATCTAATTCCTTCAAGCAAATTTGCGCTCGTAACTCACTTTTTATCTTTTGGGCGGAAGTGTAAAGGAATACTTTCAAATTAAATTACGTTTACTAATCAAATCGGTGGAACGTGTGGGGTCACAGAGTCACGCGGCTGGCGACTAGGTGATACTCACTGCTTCTGTCTCGAAACAATTTTAATTAGTTTTAATTAGATTACAAAAATTGTAAATAAAAGAATGCTTATTTCATTAATGTCCATATCAAGAGAATGACTTTCCGCTCATTCTTTTAACACACGCGATTTTCAAATAATTTATTCTGAAGTGGAAGCATTGTATCTGGAACCTTCCATAAGTATGATTTCGGTTCTACGTGACAATTTAGGAAGTGCGAATATCGCAACATCCAAAGATTTTATTTATATAGGACTTCTCAACAGGCACAATCACGGTAGCCACAACATAGCGTACATCATTTTTGTGACTGATCAAAGTTTTACCAATACGTCACAACTTACTAGCGAACATATTTTGAATTAAAATATCTTATATAACTCTAAATGTACAGCTTACATAACGATTTATAGCTTATCTAATTCAATTAGTGAATCTGTCGCGGTCGCTCTCCGACTCAACAGTAGAAAGTCGATAAGTCATGAACCCACCATAAAATTTACACAATCTCTACGCGATTTGACGCTTTTATATTCCAAAAATTTTTATGGCCAATAATAATTTTTGTTACGTAAACCTGTGAATTCTGACGGATACTAGCGGAATTTTAGTAGCGTTAATTGATTGTACTGTTATTTCGTTTGAATTGACTTTGTCAAGTCAAATTTTGTGTTTATCACAAACAAAACAATTCTTAACGTTTTTTTTACAAATTGTTCTTCGAACAATGTATTTTGCGAATATAGTAGCTATTATTCTTAGGATTAAGGACGTTCTCTGAAAGAAAAATTTCCATTTTTGTGAATCGATTGATATTTAAAATGAACATTGTTTGCGAATTGGGTAGAAGAGACACATTTTACCATCAATGGCATTCGCAATAGTCACTTTTAACTAATTATTACAATAAAGAGATAAAACATGTTTGAAGAGAGAGACCAGACCATTCAAATAATCATTGATATTCAGAAATAATACATTTTAGAATTTCGATTCAAATACCGATATAATATGTCAGAAACAATGTACAAATATTTAATATTTAAATTACAATCTTATAAAACTATAAAAAAAAATACCTTTTGAGTAAGAGTCGTTGAGTATCACAAGAAAAGGGGGTAATATGAATATATTTGCAATGTTACAATAGCGTGGCACGCTAGAATATTTGTTCATAGTAAAAAGTTCGTCAACGAAGCAGCTCCTTTAATAATAATAATAATAATGGGCAACTTTATTACTTATTAAACTTGGATTAAATTATTTAAGTTCCCTGACACGACATGCACAATGTGCTGCGGCGTGTCGAACCGTGTGTGCGAGAATTAATTTACTATGGGACATGTGTATACATGTGTGTACATAAATCAAAAATGTATGTACGATTATTGATAAAAAGAAGACTTAATTTGTCAGTACATTGCTGTCTTGTATGCGGTGGAGTATATCCTGCTGCGAATGCCTAGCATATTGGTGAATTTAATTTGTAATTTTCCTTTACTTTAAAACTAAATGTTTTGAAGATCTGCGATATGGCCGGAATGCGATGAAACGCCGACCGCAGTTTGTCTCCTCTGGACAAAAAGACGCGGTTCGCATTGCTCGCAAGACGGCGACCATTAACATTCCCGCCCGCGCACCGCTGTCTATTTAGAGCAATAATAGAGCCGGCATCAACGACCCTTAGTGCTTTGCCCGACTTAGATAAAGAAGAAATATTTAATTACATGACACTTCTACATCCGTCTTCGCTATTATCAGATGATAATGAGCGTTCGAAGGTATTATATATCTGTTGATTAAATATAGAACATTTTACTAATTATATATTTTTACCTACGTATTTATTACTAATGATTTCATTGCGTTGTTCGAGGTGGAAATATTTTGTTTCGAGTAATATTTTATTTGAGAAGGACGAAAATATGCAAAAATGTATGGAATGAACGAGCTGCAATTAAGGTTATTAAAATTATAGCACGTGACATAGGCACAGAGAGGGTTGTCATTTGTAAGTTACACACAAACGCATCACTGTCCCTAATATCCGTATGACCTTCGCGAAACGAACAAATGAAAATAAAAAAAAAAACAATAAATTCCTTCAAGGAACTCCTAGGGATTATTTAAAAGCGAAATTCAATCGAGTTTCAATTTCCATAGCAATTTATAGTTGCTTCAGTGTATTACTGTACATACATTCGTCCGGAGCGGCCAGGGTCTCGCTGTCCGATGATTTACGAGCGTGGAATAATCGAATGTTTTTTACGGCCTCATAAAAAGCTGTTATTGTGCGCCAACTATAAATAGCTGCAAGTAAATTCAACGTTCATCAGGCAAATTGGATTTGTGTCACATGAGTCAACGATGAATCGCTTGCCGTTTTATATTTAGCGGCGTTTTTTATGCGCATCCCCGCGAAAATGGGGCGGCTTCGGTTACAATGTAGCCGGTGCAATGTGCTCATTCGTTTTCAATATACATAGGTCCAGGACGTTGGTTTAAGTCTCGCTCTGCGTGTGCCCCCTACGATTGCTCACCTCATTCAAACTTAGCCGCGAAGGCTTTGATATATTTGTTTCTCCATATATGTGTTAAAGTGCAGTGTATCGTGTTAAGCAGCGATGACTTGTAGGCAACATCTTAACAAGAAAGTAAAAAAGTATATAAAAAGATATGGCCTTCGAGACTTTCGCAGGAACATGTCAGTTGAAAAAATTTATTATGGAGTATTTGTAATAGTATAAAATTAAAGCTTCTGATTTTGTTATTGTAACACTTTTCTTCTTTACACGTAAGTAAATCTACGTTGTACTCATCTACGAATGGCGTTTAAAAAAACGCGAGGAACAAATTTCACAGACACATTTGGCTCAACGGTCCGATATTATTTGATCTTCGATTATCGAGCTTCGATTCCTGATCAGGGTAAATATCTGATCATGGGTTTTAATTGTATATATGTACATTTTTATGCTCTTTTTGTTAATGTACTTATCTTTCTCCGGATCTGTACGTAGTTATGTTTGTATGAATTAAATGTCAGCATTATCTATAATATAAAAATGAATCGCTGAATGTGTTGCTAAGCGCAAACCTCGAGAGTACCTGAACCGATTTCGCTAA
>DWQQ01000323.1:0-12166 GCA_018244775.1 Oxynetra roscius flavomaculata
TCTGCCTACCCCGCTGGGGACCTGGTGTGACGGTTATTTATTTATTTATTTATTTTATTTATTTGAATATATACCATATTATTAATATATGGTCCTCGATGGTCGTATCTCTGTCACATCACAAATATTTTCAAAGGTAGCCACGAAGTCTTTGAGAAGATCGCGATATCCGATATTTCTACCAGAGTAAAGATATCCAAGGAACGAGAGGTAGGTGAAATTATAGTAATTCCGGTGGACATAAACGAATTTTATCAAACACCGTTCTTAAGTTTTTTCTGATAAAGATTATTTAAAGCGAATCTTGAGCGAATTCCCTAGTGAAGATGTGTTCGGGCGAGGTTGATCACGATTCGTGGATGTTGCAACTAAACTATGTTACAATAAGCTCAGCGAATGCGCAACAAAGTTTTTACGCTGAAAGGTTCTTCTTGCATTTAAACTTTATTCGAATACCTGCATTCCACGTATAGTATTTATTCATTCATACAACATTTGAGTGTTTTACATCCTGTCTCTCACTCTTGTTGACTATTCTGTTTCTGGGATCGAGGATAACTGCAAGCAGCTCCAGTGCGAATTTCTAGGACTTTATAGTATGTACGTATATAGGCATCCAACAGTTGATGGCAGTGCTAGTCAAAATATATGACATATTTTTTTTTTTATTATAAGTCCCAGAAATTGCCTTTTCAATGGGATAGCGAATGTTTCAAAGTTCAGGTACCTTGTCGCAATTTTTGACAACATATTACAGTGTTGTCATTTCAAATTTAAATTTACCTTTTTATCAAACCCAAAAACGCGATTTCCAACTGATAAGAATCTGTATTTTATATTTCTTTTTTCAATATTAGGGTGCGTGCATAAACACATGCTATTTAGAAAATATTAAAAGTTATTTTTCTTCAATCTCAAAACACCTTGTATCAACGGAAGAACACAGAGAACCCTATTTAGGATAGTTCTCTCAATTGTATAATATAATTATTTCCAACCAGTTGCAGCAATGATAGTTTCCAGTCCATATGCCTTTGGTTACAATAGTATCTTCTGTACATATCAAAGCTCTGTCCTATAGCCAACACGAAGCTTTCTCATTCAGTTTCCGAGATCTTACAAACAATGCACGCTCAGAGAAAGGCTAACAATGGCGCGTCGCATATCACATATCCATACATCAGGAATAGAACATACATGGAGATGACTGCGCAAATAAGTAATTTTTTAATAAATTTCCCTATAGCAACATCGCCGTTAATTATAATTTTACGGTAGTACACACAAACAAAATTGTAGCAGTAGAAGTATCTTGAAAGGTATTTATTAATTTTCAAGTACACTAACATTTGAGTCATATTAAACTTATATAATTTTCAAATCGGGAGTGTTGAAAATACAGACAGCTGCTCGATGGAAAACTCTAGAATGACAGTTATATGATTATTATTATAATTTATTTCAGATTCCCTGATTTGACTAACACGTTGTATCTAATAAAAAAAATTGCGAGAACCAGCTATTTTTGGCGAAGGTTGTTCATTTAATGAATATTTAATATCTAGTATGTACTATGAAACTAATATCTCTGACTTTGAGATTATTAATAATTTAAAATCATATGATATACATACATATGCTGGCATAAAATGATGTATAACGCTTAAGACAAATTCCATGAGTATTACGATTTTTTTTAAACAGAGATGATTATAGGTCTGTGGTATACATGCTGAGCTTAAGACGAACGAATAATCTTATGGTGCGTGGTACTTCTATTAGCAATGTAAGAAGAGTAAAGAGCCTTGAGCTTTGGCATGTTTTTATTATATTCACAGTTAATAAAACCAATTAAATTTTTCTATTTTTAATTCGATAGATCATCAAAAAAAATGTGCCAAATTTAACATTTCTCAATTCGTTGACATTTCTTAAATCAAATAAAAAAATCAATGAAACACAGATAAAATTATCATATGCCATTTTTAAATTTATTATTTAAGAAAGATCGTCATCTCTATGGTTTCATTGTTCTCATTTGCTCCACATGTAATTATGGAACTGGAACTCCTGTTTGGACGCGATTTTCACTATTTCATAATAAAGGCTGCATCCTGCATACAAAAATTAACTTTTAATTTTCTACTTTCCCGGTACCGTGGCTATAACTAAATATGCTACCAATCGGCTCATTTGGCAGATATATTGATCACCAAGCCACTACACCGAGCACTTTCATGTACGATTTCCGATTGGGATCACACCTGAATCATGAGTCTAAGTATTTGTTTTGTTCTTATTTTTATTACCATTTCCAGCACATAAATTTTTAGGTAGGCCTAGCATCAGAGTTCACATTTATATTTACAAGTAAACGTCTTAAAAGACTAGAGATATGTTTGTTTTGCGTAATATATTTCCATAAATATTTAGACTGTAGGTACTATATATATGTTTACTATATTACAAATTAATCATAATTAAATTATTTGATATCACTATAAGCAAAGGTTGCTTATTTTAAATAGATAATTCTTTAAATTGCACACCAAAATGCAACACCACTATAGATATGATTCCGACATATCCAACCCTACCCAATCTAAGTGCGTTCTAAATCAGCTACAACAAACCGCGCGCGCAGTCGCGATCTGCGAAACAAAGCGAGCTGCCGCGGGCGGTGCAAATAACAAAATACACACTCGTAATAAAATCTTAAATAAATATTTAATAAAAACTATACTAATCAAACACAAAAATAAAAGTATTCATTTTTATATGGCTGTACAATGATATTGTCAAATAATTTATGAATTAAAAACAAAAACAAATTTTGACGTCGAAATTTGCGCGGGAAAGTTGACAGCTTTGAATTATGAACTCTTTCAATAAATATTTCGGTATTTCTATATAAGTAGGTCTATTTATAATAAATTAAACAAGAAATGTGAGATTATATTATTTTGTTTAAGTATAGTTTAAAAAAGTGGTTTTTAGTAAACATCATTATGTATTGGCGGCGAGTGATCCTGGTTGCGGCTATATCGTCCATCTTGAATGTCGGGACCGAGGAGTTCGGGAATTATGTAAGTTTGTTCTAATTTAATACACTATTTAAATTATAACTTTTAATTTGAAAAAAGTTTATAACAAACTTGATTTTTCAATATCTTTTCCGATATCTGTAAAAAGGGTATGTAGAAATTTCTTTATTTATTTGTCTTCATAATGCAAGCAACTAGCTTAATCTAAGTACTTACTAATAATTGACATTAATTTAATTAATAAGATTTTAATTGTTTCATAAACAAAAAAAACGACAATCCACTATAGATTATAGATATAAGGAAAATGTATTAGCAAGGATATAAAGCAAAATAATAATATTTCTACATTACTAAAAAATATTATTAACAACGTCGTGTAGCTGGGTTTGATACAAAAAGCCCAAAAAAGACAGGTTATATAAACGGATCAAAGAAAAAAAGCCAGCCTACGTTACAAATCAACATAACAGAATTAAATTTTGGTAATGTGATGATTCGCACGTGGTTCGAAAACAGGCCCATAGTCAGATCCATATTTGTTTGTTATCCAACCATCGTCTAGGGTAGGTTTAATTCAGTTAATTAAGTAATGGATGGAAACAATTTTACTTAATGTAAATGCATACCTGCACCTAACTGCATTTGAGTAATTTTAACTGTGTGCATTAAAAAAAAACAAAACAGTTGAATTAAACAGATGATTGATAAACGCCTACTAAAAATATTTGTAGATCAACATTCCGATACATCTCTACAAACATCTAGTTTTTCACTTTCAAAACTAATCAAGTTAATATGACATATTGAAAACTATTCGAAATCTTTTCTTATTCAGTATTTGTCATCAATCCTTTACGGTCCTATTGTCAGACTCGGTCTCATCTCATAAAGGCAATTATTCCTAATGACAAATAAACCATACCAATGATGATTAAATGCAGGTTGGTCGATTACACTATAGTCTTACAGAATGTTATAAAAAAGTCCAATATAGATTACAGCATAATGCGTTTCTTAATCGTTACAGCGAATGAAACGTGAACTAAAATACAGTAAACTTTGTAGATACAGAGTTGCTCGTCAGGATTTGAACCTTGAATACCTAGAGAAGAGAATTAAAATTCAAACCGCTAAGCCAACTACCGTTGAGTAACCCCTCTGGTCACCATAAAATAGTCACTGTCTATGAAATCAGGTGGCCGAGTGTAATGATGTTTATTTATTTAAGTAGATAATTATTTGTTTAAGTAGATAATTATTCATTTACGTAGATAATTATTTATTTAAACAGATATTTATTTATTTATTTAAGTAGACACATTTATTTATTTAAGTGGACACATTCTAAGACGATCCTCTCTAGCAATCTCGCGCCGTCTAGATCGCATAGCGACAGACATTTATTCACACTTGGGAGTCATCTAATTGCATCAAATCCGTGTGGGTTACATTACATCCCGCATCCTGTAACTAAGCTGGATACATTGGTTACACTCCGAGGTCAAGGTTCAATTGAAACAATGAAAAGAATTTGTTGAACGTCACTCGCATATTTGAATTCTGAGCTCTATATCTGGAGACCTTGAACCGCGTAGAGTCGCGGTCTTGTCTGTAATAGGTTTATTAACTTTTACACGCGACTTCGCCTATAAGTGAGGCGACTGTCATACAAAATTTATTCGAATGCTCAACCGAGACTTCAAATTTTTTTTCTAATATTTTAATCATGGCCTATGTAACATTGATTACACTGTCTTGAAGAGTTTTGGTCTTTATTGCCGGAGCTTACAGAATATTTTTTGTCCTGGAGTATTTTATCCTACAATATATTTTGAGTATCTAGATCAAGTTTGTGTCTTTAATGTTCACGTCAAAGGATTCTATTGAAATCACTCTACAATATCCACATCCATATTCACGTGGAAGGAGAAGAGATGAGATATAATTAGAACAGTTCTATATCAAACGCTTATCTCAGCCGGGAAATGAATCCGAAACTAGTGCAGTAAATTCTGCCACTAGAGAGAAGTGTAGTCATAGAAATAACTTTTTAAGAGTTATTTGTTACTACCGATTATTGGTATACCGAATTTAATTAAAGATTATTTCCTAGTGATCTCAAAACATTTTTCAACAAGCCGTTTATATAATTATAATAACATTATTTATATAAAAGAATAGTTTTCAATATGTCTTGCTTAATAAGAGCTATTCATTAACTATTGAGGGAAATTAATGACGAAGAATTTATAAATAAAATTTTGAAAACGAAATAAAAACGCTTGTGTTGAAATGGAAAATTGTGTTGAAATGGAAAATGAAGCATTTGCATCAGTATTCAAGGGACATCAGTAAAAGTTCCAATAAACGTACGTACATATTGTGTGGAAACGTGGTATGCATAGCTATATGGAATGAAATCTTAAAATCGGTTTGATCGTTAAGTATGTATGGAGCTTATCTGTAACTTTCGTAACAGACGTGTCTAACCTACTAACGTTATCCAAAAATCACATCAAGTCATTTGTTACCGTCCACTTGGCAGTTCGAATAGAGTTTCTATGTGAAATACCAGTTTGTTTTTAAAAGACTTCCTTATTATTTGTCTTATCGACATTATGAACTATAAACTATAAGATATGATAGATTGCTATAATATATTACACAAATATCGTTCATTTAATAGTCTCCCTTCAATCATATTATAGGTTAGATTCAATATAAATTTTGCGAAATGTAAAACCCATTGTTCACAAAACATTCTAGTAAAATGAAACTTTTGCAGTTTGATTTATACATTTTTTTCTTCCGGGTTGTGTACATTTTATTATTATTTTCATGTCGTTAAATTTTCATTCTTAGGTATATTATTAATTTATGATTATGTGATCCCAAACTGGACAGTGCTTGCGCTATGGTAATCAGATAGTATTATACTACATAGACAGATTATATACTTGTTTATATATTATTACACCCGAACAAAAGATATGCTTGGGACAAACAAATGAATTGAATCCGTAACGCCTGGCTCAGCAGTTCATTAGCCACTACACCAAAGGGCCAGTCGTATATACCTTTTACATACATATATATACATATATTCAAAGGTACGTATAAAGTTGCTTTTGTCGAAATATACTTTGTAAGAAACGCATGGCCACAGAGCGCATTGATCGCACAATGAACACTAAAAATTCCCCTCGCATGGCCAAAATTAATTATATCAATCGTGCTTTATATACTTCTAACTTTTTCAGACTCATAATGCGCCATTAAAACCGATTAGAATCTTTTGCGCTGCGAACATCACTCTTTCGAAACCCACAGTGGGAATATGCACACGTACATATCTGTATTGAAACATGATATTTGAAACAGTTTAATTTTTTCATTCATATTATATTAAGACAGGTAAAAATATTATAAACATGTAACTAAAACAATTAGATAAATCAAATTACTTTCGTTACGTGTTCATATTATGGGGTTCATATCATACCTTATAATACTTATGATTACGTGTTTAACCGTGTCTGTATTCAAATTCAAATTCAAATTATTTTATTCATTGTAAGGTATATAGATACACTTAATGAAAGTCATATTTTGATAGTCGTACGTATTTTTAAGAAACGTATATTTTTTTACTACTCAAGATAAATATAAATATGTATGTTGTCCTTCTACTTCATCGCTTGAAGGACATCCCAAAGTTTGATACCTTCTCTCCCAAATACCAAACCTGCCCTGAATGGTAATGTCCACCTACCTGCATGCCGCACAAAATCTTTGACACAATCCGGTTTAATTTTTGTAAATAGTTTATGTCACCATAAAATAAAGGGTAACCTTATGGAAAATGGCCATCAACGATTTTTTGAGGTCTCATTTCTGCTTACTGGTAGTGTCACGCTCCTTAAAGCGTGGAGAAAAATACCCAAAAACTATACCAGTTTTAACATCCAATTTATAAGCAAATCCAGTGGGACATAGCAACCAACACGATTTTCCCATCTGAACCATAATTAGACCGATAACCAGTCATACTCAAAGAACTGATGTTCCAACAATCGTCAAGAAAAGTTAGTTTTATTATTATTTTTTTTTAATTTCATTGGAGTTCGACATATTCCTAAACGCTTAAGATGTTTTAATCTGTAATATGTAATTTTATATTTAATATCTACACTAATTTTAATACTGAAGCCTTTAATACTAATACAAGCGAATTAATATTTTCCTATAAAACCTATTTGTGTAAATATATTTGTGAAAAAAAAAGATGTTGATTTTCAATATTCACACCAGAAAGAGAAATCACTTAACATAATACTTCCGTGCTACTTCTAGTTGTCTACAATCCTTTTTAAGTCTCACTGCTGGACATGGAATTAGTTTGCTACTTAGAGTGAATATAAAAAAAACGGGCCAGTGTTTAGTATACACAGTACAGTAAATGATATGAAATCCTCACAGACCATACAAGTAAAACCAAGTTCACTGTCAACTATCCGCTATGGTGCGTGTGTATTGGTGCAATGACACCAGTAATCAACGTTCCGTTTCTAAAGTGATGCAACTGCAGCGAGTTGCGACTAGTTCCGCAGGGTTCTCTCTCGATAACCACTCGCTGGCTAGATACTTGATAATATAAACTTAACACGCGGAACATAATTCAAACCATTTTTTATGATAATATTGACTGATGTATATGAAAAACGTCTTGTCATTGCTCAATTCAACCTCAGTGTCCGAACAGCGCTCTCACCGAAATAATTTAAACCAAACATTATAAGCTTATGGAAAACGTCTTCGAACGGTGCTCAAATTATTTGTTTCAAGTTACATAATTTACTGTATATTATAAGGTATAGTTTAGCCTAACCGTACTAAGCGATCAAGAAAATCGTCATCTGCTCTTTCAAATTGTCTATAGTTTTCCTCTAATATGTATAGTTTTACCCTCTTTCCCTACCGGTTATAGCAAGTACTCGTAGAAAATAGTGGAAAAGTTACATAGATAAATTGCAAATACGGACACCTGACAAAAGTCGTATTCCGTACATATTATTCATTATTCAAGTTCAAGGACAAGTCACACTGAACCCAAACGCGATAAAGAATGTATAATGGTGAAACAACACCGAGTAATTACTTCGTGTCCCGTTTCTGAGTTACGCAAACTGAGTAGCGAGTCTGTTACAACTGGATTTGTAACACCAGATTCAGTGCAAGGATCTGTGCTTATAATGTTTTATAATTTTTAAACTGTTATACCAGAATGAGCATGTCGTAAACCACACTTTGCCGTTTTTATCGCCTTCACTCCGCGAACTTCGTCCTCCCGATGTTCGAAAAACATCGGTGTATAGAACATTACGCCTTGAATAGTCTATAAGAGCAAATCGCTTATTATCATTGTTTTAGTTTTATCAAAATCAAATGCATTAAATAAAGCCTTTACACATGATGAAGTAATAATAGTAATAATGTCAGTATTTTATCGAGTAAAGTATATAACACTACATATCATAAAACAAATCAAAGATTTTTGTCGTCTCTAACCATACTCGAAATGTTAATTCCGTAAAGCCGCAATATATTATGTGAATCAATTTGATTTGCGTACCTTTTAATTGAGTCGTTTGTAATTGATTCAACATTGCGTTTGGATCTGACCAACTGTCACCACGTATTTCTCGAAGCTACTTGTCTACATTATAATCACAAGTTTATTTTTACTCAAGCCAAGCCAGATAAACAGACCAATAGTCCAAAACTTATAATGAGATTGAATTGCACGATCATGTTGTAGTCTGTAAATATTTGTAAATGTAAATGTTATATTTAAATAACAGTTTGGTTAGAAATTAACTTCTCCGGAGGTCCTGGGTCCAAATCCTGGTACGCACCACTTTTTGTACAAAATTATGTGCATTTTTAAAATTAAAATATCCCTTCTTGTATCGGTGAAGGCAGTATTAGCGAGGAGATCTGTCATATCTCAAGGTTCTAATGATGTTTTATAAGGCGTGGAAAGTCTGGTACACCTTACTTGTCTATGGTGGAGGCTATGACCGTAACTATTTTCATTTTTACCGGAGCACCATGTTTGTAACATATTTAACACAGGTATATTCGGAACACATACATTTAATTACCTTTAACGTAAATGATAACAATCAACAGCCAACCGTTGAAGGTAATTGGTGATGATATAACAGTACAGAGATTACTATAACTATAACAGCTTATATCCAAAACTGTTATTTCAACAACGAGCCTGACATTATCTAGATTTAGATAACCGAGAATTAGAAAAGAAAGTGTTTTAATAGTTTTTTATCTTTGTAAGAATTTCTTAGATAAACAATGAATTGTGTAAAAATGTTACCAACAACGTAATAAAATCGATTCCATAATAACGCAGATAAATATTACACAACTGTCCCACGTTGCGAATGGCAATTCTAATAGTGTTATTGCAAATAAATACGAATAAGCTTTTTATATCAACCGTTTATGATGTAAGATCTATGTTTTACGAAATTACTTCCGGGTTTCTTTATTTTGTAAAAAAAACAATTGTATATCGATTTATAATCGATTTGACAAACAAAATGTAATAAAATTCAAAGCTTTCAGAATAATGGACCAATACTCGTTACATAAACTTGCAGTCAGTTCCACGTGTGTGAAGTTGCCTCAACCTATGATAATAGTAGCTCTAATGTCAAATTATAACATAAACAACATTCAATTAACATATCCACATATTACAGGAGTAACAATTTTATGAGGCGCTCGTAAACTTTTGATCGCTGATAGGACCATATTCGCAGCAGGTGTAGTATCATATAAAATAAACACATAAATAGTCAAGAACCTTCATAGCCGCAACCTCCTTGGCATGCGTTTTCCAACGACAAAATTAATCTGCCGTCATACAACACACAATTGTACATTTATAACACGGAGCTATCTCGGGACGAATGAAGTGCTTCAGCAAACAACATTTACGAGAAATCAACGTAGACCTCTTTTGCACATTGTGCAAAGAAAGACAATAAATAAATAGCAAATATGCATAGTTATTTTCTATTACAAAAACCCCCGTATATCATGCTTGAAATAATAACCTACAAGTTTTTTTTCTGGCCTTTTTTCGGTATGCTGTTCTGGTTTCTGTATGCGTTAAGCCGATATAAACGATAATTTAGATAGATGCGATTTTATCGTTCACTAAACGTATAAATAATGAAAGAGATACATATTTATACGAATTTTCAAATCAATGACTTCCGGACCAAAATTGTGTCACCACAAATGTATGCAGAAACATATTAGTAATACCAGACGACCCCCGCACTTCGTCCGCGTATGGCCTAACATCTCGTGGAATATTCTAATCTCATGTTTGTCTGCATCATAAAAGATACCTGTATTTGCATGTTCTTTTTAAAATAAGACGAATTTTACGAAGTCGTTTAGCTCAGGTTACGTAGAATTTTTGAAAATCCTCTCCTAGTGAGCTCCCTGAAAAGGTATTTATACATGGAATTATGTAATTATAAATGCAAAAGGTAATTTAATAGTATTTTAATTTATAATAATTTATAATTGTATTTTAATAAATATAGTTGATGCACCCTCTGATTACCACAGCACACAATATACCTATTTTGGGATAGAATGAGCGTGTGTAGAGATGTCCTAAAATATTTGTTTGTTTATTATTTATATTCATATAATAAAATCCATTAATTAGTTTGCCTTGCGACAGTATTTATCGATATCTATTATTCTATTCACAACCTCTTCCCTGTATAATAATTTCGTATGAAATCCGTTACTAATCAGCCTTTTTGTAGATATACATATTCATCGATGTAGTGTTATCCAATTAAGTTGTGCATATAAATGTACTTAAAATGTATGCCTTGTAATGTTAACATTCACATCGCACTTTATTTTCACTCGTAACATATAGCCGAGTACATTTATTTATTTATTGTTCCATAAAATACTTTCATATAACTGTAAACTAAACATAAAAGAACTTATTCAGTGTATAGCGAACGCGTAAATACAAGTAGGAATAAGAAGAACCTTTTTATTTCATTCTACTATAACCAGTAATATGATTTCCATTTCAAAGCGACATATTCTTATCTAATCCTACTATAACCAGTAATAAGGTACGTGAAATAAAAAATATCCAAGTTTCCATGTACCCAGTGTTGGACAGTTTAAATTATAGTCGCCACTGCGAGCTAACACTATTATAATACTTTTTAAAATATTGTTATGAATCCATAAATTATGTAAAACTACATAATAATTTAGTACTATAAATTATCAACGAATATCCTAGAAATAACTGGAAAAAGTTGTTTAAAGTCGTTGAAGAGATATTTCACAAGACCCAAAAACTACTAATGTGTTACACACGCGGTAAACAAACTAGTAAACAACATTGGGTTACAAGTTTTGTGCATCCTGTGCGGGTGACGTAAAGTTTATTTTCCATTGCGAACAGATAAGATACTATGTTTCTCATTGATTCATTTATTTATGTTAAATGTTCTGTAAACAAAACTTGTTAATTTTTTTTAAAGCGTTTAACAAAAAGTCCTCTTAAAACTTTTCGAGCTACATCACTTGGCGTTTTTCATTTAGTTTTTATTAGATAACACGAATTACCGGAATTGATCGTGTCGATGCTATGAATTGGAGGATTTGTTAATTTTATTTTATTATGTTGTATCGTAATAATTTCCTAATTTATTACATTGTTACGGCTAGTAATGACTACATAGGAAATAGGCGTCTTGATTCGGTGGCATAGGTTTGCTGTTTCAAATACAGACACTAGTTAGTCCAAAAACACCACCATAGCAATCGATTGTAATAACATTTCAAATAAATAAAATAAATAAATAACCTTCACGCCAGGTCCCTAGCGGGGTAGGCAGAGAGCACCGAGTGCCAAACGTCTCTGTCCTTACAAACCTGATGTGCTTCATCTACATTCATCAATCTCTTCATGCATACACGCCGGTTTCGGAGGCTCTTGACTCCCCCATCAGCCAATATCTGACCTATTTGGTCGAGAT
>DWQQ01000324.1:0-12166 GCA_018244775.1 Oxynetra roscius flavomaculata
GAATATATCTATGTATGTTGTAATATATAACGTTAAATAATGCAATTCAATATGCAAAACGTGTATTTTGTATTTGGTAAAATATGGATAGATATAAAAGGTTCTGTAAATAGCCGTTTTTATATATTTTGCTTTGTTATATATATTTATTTGTAAATAGCTATATTTATGCAAATACGCGTTTATGTTTTTTGTTTTAATCTATTTTATGATAATGAAGTAAGCTTTTAACGAAAGGCAGAATTACTTAAATATAAAATATAAAGAGATATAATTAACATTTACTCAATAAGGATATAATAAAAAGCTTATGTGATGAATTATCAAGGTGTCCATCTTTTGATTTAAAAGTATTAAGTTCGTGTGTAATGGTTAATTTTAGAAGGACCGTTTCCCAAGGGATCGATAAACTCCCTCTTCAATTCCCCGCTGTCACCTGTCAGATGGGTAATATCCTCGCACCTGACCGCGTCTCTCGGCGGGTAATAAGCCACTTGTATGATCGCTAACGAGTCGGGAATAACGAAAAAATATATCCCTTTTTAAATAGAATTAGTAAAGTTTCTCAAATTATAAAGTAATGAATATTATTAAAGAGTCACTTGTCGCCTAAATAATAATACAGTCCGTCAATATCGTCATCAAACCGAAACTAATCAAGTATATACTATTAAGACGTGACCGCGCCATTTCTTCGTATCGTCATTTCCTTATATTGGCACGTGGAAGTCGATAATTAATCAAATAAAAAATCCATATCATGGCACGTTTAACATAGGCGTGGTTATGCTTAATATAACTCTCGAAACAAGTAAGATGTAAAAAAAAAATTTTAGTCCGAGTTAAATTAAGGAAGATTTAAAAAAATATTTTGCTATGTACTATTTAGTAACACTTGTATGGTTGTGCCTTATATTTCATTTGCGTCTTATATTTCAAGGGCTTAAAGGGCGCCGTAAACAGACCTACTAAGATACAAAACGTTCCGGGGCTCCTCTGACTGTTTTACACGTAGAGACGCACCTGGGACCGATCCAAGGCTCTTTAGTCCTATATCAAATTAGAGACAGATCTCTGTAGGCTACAGTGACCGCATGCTATCGCTCAAATATATCATTGAAATATTATAATTATCTTTGCAGAAAAATAGGCAGTTTTTCATACTACCCTTCGTATCGACACTTTATATTCGTCCATCCCTTAGCTTCTTCGCGCTTCGTTATTGAGCAACATTTGCTGTAGACGATGCTCAATTGTTTACGTTTTTGACAAAGTAAAAAACTAACAATTTATATATTTTGTAATTTATATTAAATGAAAAATTTATCATCAATACAACTAAGTTAAAATAAATATATCAACGACAGTAGCTCAAATCGTTGTTACATTTACATTGCGATATATACACTTTAAATAATATAGAGCTTAAAGCCTCATTTATAACCAACGTAAGCATTCTTAAGACGGTGCCTTCATAATATTAATACCTACGCTGTTGTCCAAGTCATGATACTATAAAGTCTTCATAAGGCCCTTTTTTATTGTAGTTATGACCATAATGCTTAAAATTCATAACCCAATTTATGCAGTGCTTTTAGTATATTTGTTTTCTATGAAACGCTTGTAAATCTAACAAGGTGGGTATTTAAGCAGATGAATTGAGAGTGGCACTAGAAAGATCACAGACGGTGACTACCAGCTAGTTGTGTTCTTACCAAATAACGAAAGTCAACATATGTCGGTTCATTTGGTAAATTTGAAACTTTATTGTTAGAACTCAGTATGGTTAAGTATAATAATAGTTTATAATCAACTGACTGTGAACGAAGATACCATGCATATGGCCATTATTGATTGTAACTTCCTAATTTGTACTTGTAGGCTAATTCTATTCTGAGTCACTGTGTTAACAATTGCATTAAAAGTCACATTTCAGTTACAATAATATTTCTTAGACTAAATATTGGATATTGTGTAATATACTGTGTTATGTGGAGATATATTTTGCATTATAACGATATCAGTTCAAGGGAATATGTGCAGGGTTGTATGATAGTGGAATAAAACTTCAGTGTTAGTATAAATCAGATTGCTTTAATTTTAGTTTTATACAAATCGAATACTGCTTACGATAGTCAATTTAACGAATAAACGTATTACCCGTCGAGTTTTATTATATTTTTACAAATTTAACTTTTGCATCTTTTATATTGACGACTATTATAAAAACCTCCATAGGGGCTTTTTTATTACAAACTTACATTACATTTGATAGTATTTAAATCTTACCTGCAGTCGTATTTTAATTAATTTTAATTAATTATCTTGACTATGGATAAGCCACAGGAACACAACGTGGAGTACGATTCAGTGAAAGCCATACAAAAATAATTATTTCCATGTGTGAATAGGTGATAGAAGTTATTTGTCAACTATTAATAAAATAGGAAAAGTGAGCATGTGTGTGTGTGTGTGTGTGTGTTACAATGATATTAAAAATGACCTTTCATTTACATCAGATAGCTCTTACAAAAAGAGTTTCCAAGATAGACAATGATAAACATAATAGGATAGATAAACAAATGAATGATCTCGACGCGGTAACAAAAATAGGTACAGTAACTGTCGATAAGGAGGTGCCATGAGATACAGAAGTTCACTTGCATAAGAATCATTGTTAAAGATCATTTATTACTGAAACATATAATGTAGACTACGGACCACAAGATGAAAGAGTAAATAAAGATATAGGAATAAAGCATGACTTCTTCTTTACATAAATCTTAAAGACACTGAGGAACAAAGACTTGACGGACCATGAAATTATTATTGAAAATACTATAACAGTGAAAAATAAGTCTTTGAAAACATTAAAATATTTAAGGAGCAATATTTAATAGACTTTCCAATAAAAAAAATAATTGTTCCTTATCAGATGTAATATTATCAGTTTTGAAACACTAAATGAAAGAAAAGAGGATGTATAATCACAATAACGTAACTTTAATTACTTTGTTAACCTACATAGTATTGGAACAAATTATGCGAAAAGTCCCATTGTTCAAATTTAACTCCAATAACAACTATCAGGCGATATGTGCTACATAGATAACATCGTTTGAGCTCCGTAGAAATTCACTAGTTTCGGAATTTCCCAAAACACTTCCAAATCCAGTACAATGTCGATCCGGAGCGTTATCTGTTTGTCCAATCGTAATTGCTATTGTTATTCTTCCCATTCCGATTCCTATACGACCTTCCTTCGGCTTAAGGTTATTTGTTTGGTGCTACTCTTTCAGTCCTGCCCTTTCGCCCGATGCCCTTTAAAAAAGACTTTGCTTTACGAAACATCAAAACGGAAAGTCATTTATTGTCCGTTGAAATATTTTTGCAAACAATTTGCAGTCAAGTCTCCGTTTCCGTTATAAATAATAGAGTCCCCAGCAAATGAATCTCTTAAAATATGTATGACGATTTCTATTTCATGATAGTAGCTTTGACAAATTAAATATATATTTTATAAATTATACTTGTTATACCTATTTAAATGAATATGGCAGTATTGGATACATTGCGTCAATATACATAAATATAATACAGTTATACAAGCGAGACATTTCCGGCTATTCCCTTAAGAGTTACTGATTATAGCTTATTATGAAATAAAATATTTTTACACACACACACTGAACAATAAAATTTTGGCAGTATGGTAGCATGTAACAAATATAGCGATTTGCGATCAATTTGTATTACATGTAACTTACCAACGCGAATGGTACCTACTATGATGTTTAAGTAAAAGATACATGTGTTTTTAAAGCCTACAATTCATTTATATGCTTTCGCTTATACAAATAAATATGCAAACGTCGAATTGAAACATGACTCACGTCATTTGAATTTGAAAGAGGAAAAGAATGAACGGGCAAACGAATGAAAGAACGAACGAGAATGAAAAACGAATGCGATATAAACATTGCGTTACAATGTATCTTAATAAATCATCTCACACATAGGTGTTGGTGAAACGAAGTAGTTAAAACCTTAGACTACAGGATTCAGAAGTACAGAAATAGAGATACGAATGTACATGAGTGTCCAAAATACCTGTTTCACGATTAAAGCATTCAGTTTCTGTTGTGCAATACGACGATTTTTTATATTTGCGTGGCATGTTGAAGCTAGATTTTTTTATTCGACATCATATTCTCTCCTTTAACCGTACTAATTAAAACCCGCTGTGTGTTACACCACTCATAGAATACGTGACTCTATTTATATAAGATTATTGTATACTTTTTGATGACAAAACTAATGTGATTTTGTTAGAAAATTTCGATCTTATTTTTTTTATTCAGTTCATTTAATACTTTAAAAAAATCCTTTTCATTTATTTAATATTTTTTGTTTGATCAACCGGTGTAGTAAAATGTTTCTTTGAGTAAATATAATCGGCAATTTTCTCAGCTAATAAAATTGTATACCACACAAACAGTACAAAATCGTCCGTTTTAGTAAAAGACATAATCAAATCATGTGTAAAGTGGTACCACAACGATAGTAAAATTCGGAAAGAGATGAGACTTCAGTTAAGATTTATAAAAAATGAGATAAAATCACATCAGTGAATAATAACGCGAAACGCGCACGAAACGTGTGATATCTCAAAAGTGTTTTCTCGAAATACATTTAATTTGATTGGATATGGAGTTAATTTTTTTTTTTGCAAATGTTTATTACAACATGATATTCGTTTTTACGTTAGACACGTGTCTCTCTATATCAAAGTGTTATCATTTCAAGTAGGCAAGCATCCCAAAAGCAACGTGCGTGATAATCAGCGCGTGTTACAGAGTTTCGGGCGAGTTTCGCTCGAAATATCGCATCATTTTAATATTTATGCCTTACACGTCTGCTGCTCGGCACGAGGAAGTGTCGCGCAGCTCGGCTAATGTTTTCGTAGAAAAGAAATTTTCGTGAGAAAGGTATTATGTGAGGAAGCAGTTATTTTCACGTGAAAAATAATTACACTGCAGATGAAGAAGTGTTGTTTAATGCGTCAGTTCATTGTTTCAGTTTATTTCTAACCCGGTCCCAGGCAGGCGTTTTATATCATTATTTAAACGTAGATAGTCTCTACACGTTTTTTTTAATTGTATATTTTTAAAAAACATCAGGTCGCGAACCACGAATGCCTTATACATTTCACAACCTCTCATTTATTTTTAAACAAACTAAGCATTTAATATTGGCTGATTGTACCGCGGACGCGACCCAATGCTACCTTCATCATTAATGTTAAATTTATTCGTCAACAATATCATCCCTAGTTCGTTTTTTTTGTTATCAAATTTTTACACTAAAATTTTCTCAGCTTCATCCATTATTTATACCCCTATAATCCAACTAAATTCAATATTTATAAACTCTAAAATTTTGGCACTAACAAATCTAAGTAATTTAATTTCGATAAAATTTATACCAATTTATTTTTTTATTATTATTAATCTCGAATGAAAATTATATAAACGTATAGAATTTTCGGTATATAAACTATTGCATTCCCGAAAAAATATGCATCACGAAGATTACAAAGATACAATAATTATAATCCTATAGCTTAATTTTATATCGAAAGTAACATAGTTGGTTGCAACTCTGATATTGTTCAAGCACCATATGGTATAAAATAACAAAACTATTAGCATGAAACATTCTCTTCTATAAAATTTGAATACATAACAATATACAATGAATCTAGAGTAAGAAGTAACATTCACCGCTATTTGCGGTCCCACATGTCCATGCAGATAATTATGAAAAATATTGGCAATCTAAAATAAGGAAGCATTTATTAAAAGATTCAAAAATAATAATAATTAACAATCCCACCCGTAATTCGATGACGAACTCAATCTTACACATCCAAAAATTTCGAAAGAACACACCGAGATTCATATTTATATTATCCTATTAAACCACTATCATTAGTGAGCTGTCTTATCTTTTACAATATATACCTAATTACATTAGGGACACGACATTCACTAGGCTATCACGACACCTATAAGAGAGAAATTGAGGAACGGACATAGATTAAAGACGTGAATAAATGTTTTTCGCATTAAACGATATCCCTATTTTACGATATAGTTGCTAAGCCTACATATACACGCTAATGGTTGCCCTAGTCGAGATCTAAAGGGGCCAGAGTTGCCATCGTGTGAAAAGCTAAAACTGCCTATGCTCCAATTTTGGACCGGAATTGATGAGATGGGTTTGAAATTTTCGAATTCTGACTTTACTGAACGATCCGAATGTTAGTTTATTTGAATTTTGAATATTCCACAGTGATCGTTTCATTTGTCTCTCTGTAACTAGTATTTATTCCGGTTTTTATATTTTGTGTCCATTTTTCTTATGTTCAATAACAGAACGCAAAATAATTCAAGAAACAGACAAAATGTTTATACTAAAATCTAACTTGGAAAACAGAAATACATAGTAGGTTTCGTAGCAAACACTAGTATTATATTCACATTTGATAAATACACCAATACAGATACAGCGAGGCGTGAACGTCTAAAGTCCTCGCATAATCGGATTCTGATTAAGTAAGACAATCTGCACAATGCATTACATTTCCAACACATCGGCTACATGACGCGTCTCTCATTCGAATTTCCGGCCTAAATTGCAAAATAGAATTTACAAATCGATCTACTAATAAGCACCATTGGTCGTACTTATGTTCTTTGCATCCTTCGTTTATATTTCCCCAAAAGCGTCAAAATATTCGCATTATTTATGCCGCGCATTATCTAATGTCATAGCAACACTGAATACGTCATATACCTGACAACCCCGATGACAACCCCGAAAATTTTCAACGTTTGAAATTTAATAATCCTATTATGACAAATGGTCGTAACATATTTATAGTATCTAAATTGGAAAATTTTAAAGTAGTGTTTTTGACATTTCATAATTTTATATACAAACACGTCATGTCGTTAATAATTCCAATTGCAGCCAGTTCATTCATTACGTATTAACTAGCGCTGTCCATGAGCAAATTACATTCCATTATTTTTATTACACAAAAAAAGAATATTATAACATAACAATAGTATCTGAAAATCCTATTGGTACATGGAGAAGTTATTTATTTTAACACATCAGTTACATAGTTTTCGTTCACTATCCATAATGAAATTGCTTCATACACAATAACAATTAACTAAAAGCTCGCCACCGCTCAATCTATTTACTTCACTTAATTTTATTTAGTTAGCAATTTATCCACACTAATGTTTACTAGACTATATTTTACTTTGGTTCCTTTAATTGTTGATTCTGTATCAATTCCACGAATGTAAACAATTCCTGACTTTAGACGTGGAGCGCAAGCTAATACTCAATTCAAACGAGAACCGCCCATCGCCAACAACAAATTTCCAATAATCAAACCGAACTTATTCCGTTCTGAATGTTATTTACCTAAACGTAATTTAAAATCGTAAGCTACTTTGACTTACAATATTTGATCCTTTACTTTTATGTACATACATTACTTAACGACCTAATGTAATGTCATCGTTACTGATCCCTCATTTGCTTTTGTACAGTGACTCGAACAAACTAACAATTAGCAAGTATCAAGAAGCGTTTCAACGATCACGTAGATATTTGCATATATTTTCTAAAATATTACAGCGATCATTTGATTTAAGACAACCTTCTAGTAATTTGTATAATTGTCTCCGGCGCTTTTCATTGGAACAAAATGGTACTTTACTATATTGCTGTTGCATAAAGATTTTCACCGTTTACTAAACGAAGCACTTTTGACACTTGCTGATAGTATTAAGCATACAAGCCACGAAAAGGAATCAATCTCACACCCGATCTGTCCCTATCTCGTATCATGTACAAGGATTATATTCGATTCGCTTACAAATTTCGAAAATTTTGTTTTAAAAAGTATATGTATGTCTAATTGCAATAGGGAACTATTCCGAGAACTGAAGTTCAAAATTATTTTGAAGTAATGTGTACAGTACATATATATGTATATAAAAGAAAAGCACTCCCTATAGCCTTTACGCTTTTGATAATTTGCCTTGAACTAAATCAATTTTAATTGTACATTTAACCGTATTAATTAGAAATACAATTACATCATTTAACAAATTATACTCGTCAACATTTATCTGTATAACTTCCTAATTAATCAACATCACAATGGTTTTATATTAATTAATATGTTGGACTTAACTACGCTAAGTAACGTATTAAGTCGTTATATTTACCGTCTTTCGACTTTTAGTGGAGCCGTGTGCGTTTGAAACACGTATTTAAGTACAGTTTTATACATAGTTATTATAATAATTACAATTAGGACTAAAATTAGTTCTCTCTTAGAGTTGGGAATCGAACCCGGGACCGAGTGAGTTCATTTTACGATGATATGCGGCGCTGATAGCAGGACAGCCACCGTCGCTACGATCGTGAAAAATGTAAAGACGAACAGACAGAACCTGTGGACAATGTTCAATATTTAAAACAAAACAAGGCTAAAAAAGATCTCTAACTGTTAATTTAATTGACTATTAATTATTTTTATTAGACGTCTCAACATCATCTTAACAATGGTCATATATAATGTAATGAACATTTCTTTAATCGACTATACAAATAAAAATGATCAGTTTATGTATACAAATTTTGGCTTATCAACAAAATAAACCAATCCAACGAACCTGTCTACAACCATCGCTGCAAACTTCCAATCGCTGATGAGCTCAGCCTCTTCGTCCGCCTTCTTCATCCTTGTGGTGATGAACTGCAGCTCCCTCAAGATGAGATGGAGGTCCCGGTGGTGGGTTCCCAGGCCTCCTCCCACGTCCTCCATCGTGGAGGGCCGAACAAACGAGCGGCGAAAGTCCGTGCGGAATATTGAGCACCTGCTTGCGAATTAATTGCACTTCATATATATTAAGTCCTACTTGTGCTACAAATTTTGATTTGAAAGTACTAATTAATTCTTTGTTTTTCTAACTAGCAAGTTTTTTTTAAGTATTATTTTCTCCAAAAAAATTGTAACACAGCAAATATTTATTGAAGCATACTCAAGTTAGTTGTTTTCTTAATATTATAGATCTATGTAATATTACCTTTTATAACATTACGAAAATTTAACTTAATACGAAAAATATACAAGTAAAAAATCTTATAATGGTCGTTAAGGCGATTAAAATACAAAGCACTGTGACGTAAGGTAATAAATTATATATTTAACGTTAACACCATTGAATAATCATCATTGGATCCATTATCAATGAACAATGAATCAATGAAAAACATCAGTCAAATCTAAATTACCAACTGGAATAAGCTATGTATATCAAGTACAAATTCTAACCCCGGCCCCAAATTTCCTGTCGACGCAGTATTATTAGGAGGTGGCGGCACGTGTCTAAAGTCATCATCTATATCTAGAACATTCGCCAGTAACGATTTCGAAGAACGTTCCTTCAGCTCCAATTCCCTCATCCTAGAAGTCATCATGATGGTCTTTCGTGTTATCTTCTTCCCCGGCCTGGACATCCTCAGGATCCAGGGGAGCCATTGCAAGAATACCGTCTTTATCTGTATGGAAAAGTGCAAAATTTAAGATATTCAGACCAAATGACACGTGATACAAAAAACATGTTACAAATAATATGCAATGAATACAGGAGATTGTACGATATATATTTACCCATTGTGGCATTTCGTGTATATCTGCAGTTCGGTGGTGGTAGTTGAGTACCACAACGGTTAGCACTACGGACGACGCCACCATAAACATGATGCAATTGAAGTAAGTCCCTGTCATACAGAATTAAAAGCTGTACATCATTCATATGTAATTCATTGCAATCAAATATTAATATTTTAATATTAGCCGTGTTTTCGTAATAACATATATATTTTTTCTTAATTTTGATAATTATAATAAAAAAAAACATTTTATTTCAAATGTGGACTTTAAAATACTTTACACGTATTTTTTCAACCTTATAGCTATCTCCATCCAGTGGCACTGTATGGAGCAGCCGCTGTATTTTTTAAAAGGCGTTACGATTATTTATCGTACTTTTGTAATAAGGTTTTCTGCTAAGCATCAATCAAGGTTCAATAGCAAGGCAAGTATAATTATATTATTTTGATCTCTTAGTATTTTAAAGGAGAAAATTAAGTACGGATATCGCCATAACTTCTGTTAAATCAATACATATAATGTTTATAACGAAAATTTAAATATTTCACTTTTTTTTTAATTATTCCATATCAAATAATCACGTTACAAAAGCAAATTCGTGCATTACTCGTACTTCGGTCTAAGCATGCTTTATAAATTAATATTTGCATGTCAATGTTAGTCTACAATGCAAACTTGAATATTGCACACGACTTAAAACATAATTCAAAGATAAACTATAATGGTAACAAATATTAATCTATACTATATTCTTGGCGTTTCTAGAAAGGGCCTATTAAAAATATGCCGAAAATGTATGTATGGTATTGCACGAAAAACATCCAAAACACTTTGAGGAATAAAACGTTTTTAAAAATGGATTTATTAAAATATTACAAATAGACCCCTTCAGTCGACCTCTTAAAACGTTATTCGAAAATAAGTGTTTTAAGCATGAAGCTTAACGCTGTGTTATAATAGGCACATCTGATATTGACGAAAGAACTATTACTTACTTTTAATGCAGGAAAACCTCTTGCAATAAAGCAAGTAATAAATTCCTTTGACAAGTTTTGAGATGTCAAGTTATATATTTGATATTTTAGCAGGACAGACCAAACAAAGTTGCGACACCCAATGTTCGCGAGATACTTGGAGGCTGGACTCCCACTACCCGCATCCACTTTACTGATTTAAGTCACCCTTCAACTTTACAACCTGTTCTGATCACTACAAGCATTGCCATTCTAGTTTAAATTATAATTTTCTTCATTTTAATTAAAAGAGTATTAGTGCGTTTAGTTTACATTTTTAGATTTAGCAAAGTCACAATACATGCATTTCAAAATCTGACGTCAGCAATCACGAACGTGGACATAATTATTAAAAGGCCACCAGAAAAGAAAAGAAACTAAACTCGAACTTAATTATAAAATATTCTTTTAAACGGATCTCGATGAGGCATAAGAAAAGAAAGACTTTGGTTTATTTTAATACATTACAAGAAGGTAGAGATCAAGAACATATTAAAGGGCTAACCTTAAGGGATTTCAATAGGTAACTAATTTTAAATAGCGCGCTGTTGGTGCAATACCTGTTGTGAGTGTAGATAGAGCTGATCAAACTATTGTCGAAGCAAAGATTTTTTTTGTAGAATCTAAAATGCATGTTAGAAGAGGAGAAAAATCAAGGAGCTAAGTATGTTTCTTTGAAAATCATTTGCAAGCGACAGTTGCATTCTATTAAGATCTCTGTTAAATTCGTGTTTCAAGAATGAGCATAGGAATATAGTTCAAACGTTGGATGTTCATGAATTACTCAAAATGTTCATATTCCTCGTAACCCATTCTGTGACTGTCGAGAATTTGAAATCATCTATTCATAGCGCAAATCATTTTTATTCTCGTTTATTATTGATTCGTTTAGAAAAATTTAATTTAGCAAACTCGTATTCCTCACCTATCAGGGGAATTGCCTCTGAGGTTTTAGTGATAACGTGACCCACCAATAGAGAGAAAACAGTTTGCGACAGAAGAATTGTAACACCTGGAAAAATTAATATAAATACTATGAAAATTTTATGCTGTATCGAAAAGATCGTCTGAGACAGGTCTAGGTCGTTCCATCCACCCAGGCGTTCCTACTGTTCTCATCGTAAGATTTCATTTCCTGTTTGTGTGCTGAGTCGGTAGCCGGGGCTCAAGTAAAATCATAAACAAAACAAAATGAAGTAGTCATGCAGACGCTATTTTTAGGGAAAATATTTTAAGTATTTCATTTACGTCAGTTAATATTTTAATATAATTGTTAACAGCAGAAAAACTATTAATGTTTACTTGTAGTATTTATTACACCATCCTCCAAGTATCCGAGAAAACTCGGTAATTTTTCGCTTCAGATACATACTTTGTATAATCA
>DWQQ01000325.1:0-12152 GCA_018244775.1 Oxynetra roscius flavomaculata
GGTTCCCCAGATGATAGGGGCTAATACTTTAGTGCAAGTCCTCGAGATCATGTCTTATTGTTTAAATGACGGTTTAACACAGTTTGAATTTTACATTGACTTGTATGCATTTCGCACGACGGTATTCCAGTCACGAAACACGCGAAACGAATATGATCGCACGTATTCAATTTACAGTTAAAGATTGGTAGGATAGTGTAAAGGGTTATTTTATTGTGCATTCGCAAAACAATACAATGTGACACCAAGCCCGACAGTCATCAGTAAAGGAGAGATGAGTAATGACAGTGTATTGTTATTGATGGATCATCTGTTCTTGTAAGTGTGAATGGCGTTGAGTCATGCGGTTAAAATTTTTAGACATTCACCAATGACAAGTTTCATTACCTCAAGCCATCGCACGAACGTATTAAGCGTGAAATTATACGGGAAATTGGACCGGCGCGTAATGCAACCAGTGTTGCAGACGTGAACATCGTGCGACATTAGATATGTACATAGGTATTTACACAACCGATTCTGTTTTTTCATTCAACATTTGAATGTAGACTAAATGTGAAAATATATATTCGAAGAACCCTATTGAATTTTTATTACTTGATTGTATATACACTGAAATAATAACTGGAATGTGATGTCAGGATATTAAGATATATCGTTTTATAAGTGAATATTTTCAATGTTTTACATGTAAGCCAATAAACGTTTTACTTTTTCTAATTTCTAATTTAATTGAAAACACAAAATTTAATAAAAAAATGGTTCAGATTAAATTTGATTGACATGCCACCTTCTCCAATATATAATTTTCACCGAAGTCTTATACTAAAATAGATGCACTGAATTTATTCATAACGCAGGCCGATAAAAATCAATAATTAAATGGTACTATTAATAAAAAGAATTAAATATGAAATCTTCTGAAACAAACTGAAATTATAAATTCAGGCCGAACGAACGTGATGGCAACAAAAAGCTGAATTGAAATTTATAGTTTTAAGAAATAACAATGCTCATGTAATAAACCACTGTGATTGATAGAAATTATGAGACAAGTTTATTTATTAGCGCAAGCATGTCGGTTTGTATTCGGCGAAAACGTGTGATACATTATTTGGTTCTGGCTCTGGTGTATACTGCATTGCGTTTGTTAGAAGATGGTGTTTTCTTACAATTCTGACGTAGTAATTCGTTCATATATTTGTGTTATGGCAACCAGACGGCTGATAAGCTAACATACATGCATATCAATATTTATGTACTTATATAGATATTTTTTATACTCAGACACGGAACAAATACTTCGACTCGTCAAACAAATATTTATCCTGAGTGGGAATCGAACCCACGACCGGTTCAGTTTCATTAACCACTGCACCAAATGGCTAGACAAAATTAAAAATGTTGTTCAACAAAAAATATTAAATGATCTATTAGAAGAGATCCTCTTCTAGCAGATCAAAAAAATTGATTAGGAATCTAATATTTCACAGACTGCTTTCTTAATTTTAACTGTACAGTACCTCGCCGATAATCTTATCCAGGTTGAGGATATCGTTGACGAAGCATTGGCCTTCCCATCGCGCGCATTCTTCTCTATACGTGAACGTTTCTCCATTGGGCAAATTCACCGTAATATTCTGGACCAGATCGTCCAGTTCCCTCAACTCTTTCCATACTTCTGTGCGAAGAATGTTCGTGTTGTTGTCCTTAGCTACGATAATCACTCGTCCAAATCTACCTGTTAAATTATAAGAAAAATGGCTTGTGATATATCAAGTCATTACCATTTGCTAAAGAAACGTAATTGTTAACTACGATTATTCAATAAGTGTCAGAATGAACGTTTTATTGAGTATCACGGAAGTATCCAGTTTTTTTAAAATACAGTTTTTGCTAAATATATAAACTCCTCCTCAAACATATCAAGAATACCTTTTTGATGTAATGTATCCAACCTATCTTTACTAACAGTTGAATAACAGAAATTCTATGTACAATTCAAAACAAATTTATTTGAACCGGCATGTATGCATGAAGAGAGTGATAAATGTACACGAAGCACGTCAGGTTTGCAAGGACAGGGATATTTGGCGATCAGTGCTCTCTGCCTATCCCGCTAGGGACCTGGCGTGATGGCTATTTATTTTATTTTATTTATAACATACCTGCCCTCGTTATCCGTCCCACGTTGAACCTATGGGAGTAGTTGACCTTGAAGTGTTCTTCGACTATCCGCCTCTCCAGTTTTCCCTGACCGCTGACTGGCGAGAACAAGTACTCCGGGTCCATTTCATAGTGAACTCGTTGGTAGCCGGTAACCATGAGCAATGTGAGCAGAATCGGTATGATGATGAAGTACCCCGGCTGCTTGCCGACCACCAAGCCCAGCTTGTAGAAAGATTTGTTTAGGATGTCATCCACGAACGTCAGCTTACAACCCATCTGTAACAATGGAGATATTGGACGTTAGATATTATAAATATTGTTATAACATTAACACGCTACGAATCAATTCAACTAGTGATCTGATTTAAGATCTGAATTAGCCATTATGATGACAATACAATGTTTTCTTACATATAACCAAAAAGGTGTTTATATTTATTATTCATTTCGTATAATTGTTGGGCATATTTGTTTTTACTGTGAAATGTAATTAAATAACCTTTCAAACATTATTACGTTTTTAAAAATGGTTTCCATGGACAACAGGTTTTTAAAGATCAGAAATCAAGATACTCGAACAGTTTGTCGAAAACTTCAAGTGCCAATTGACGGTAAACAAATAAACTATACAATAAACGAAATATTATTTGCAGATGTTACACAAGAGCGCTATGATATGTTGGAGCAAATCAATGACAAAATATTAGACGTAATAATTTACATGTTCTTTGATCAGTAGTTAAACTAAATTAAATGAAATTGATTTATTTTTATTTCAAATGCCGTATTGCTTGTATGAATTTTTGCTGTGGTGTATAAATAAAGTGTATAAATAAATAAATAGACTTCGTATCATTTGCGAAGTAGACCGGCATGGAAATCAATATGCAATAGCAGGTGGTCTAAGTCAGAAGAAAAAACTTAGCGAATTGTTTTTTGACGTCCGGGATAAATTAAGCAAAATCATTGTATTTTTTCTGCTTGTTTTTTCCTGGATTAGAACAACTTTCAATTATTGATTAGACAGAACTGACAAGGCTAACAGAGAAATATTGCGAAGTTATATAAGTACTATGTTATGCTAATAAAACTATGTCGGTTGTACATGAGCGTGCAATATATTTTCAGTTGATTGAAGTAACTGATTTGATAGTATCCGCAGTATACAAAAACAATCAATTTTATTATAAATATTAAATGTTGATTGACAGTCGAATGTATTTATGAGTACTGTCAGCGTTTCTGTATTTAATATTCACTAAAGGTACATTCTCAATATAAAATTCTATACCTATATTAGTTGTTACTTAAGAGCATTATTGGTTTACTGCATAATATTAGAACAACATTCAAACATTTACTATCCAGATTGTATTTGAGTTTCATGTTTTCTTGTTTTTTCATTTAATTTTTTTGTTTTTTTTTAGTAAACAATATTCTTCGTTGTCTGAGATCACAGTGAACAAAGCGACTGTCTGACCCACTCGGCCGAGGGATTTTTTTCATATACTGATTACTGAATTACGCATTGATAAAGAGCATAATATGTATTGCGTAAAACTTCATTAAGGTTTTATTTACAATTCTGACAAATCAAGAAAGAAAACCGTGCCCTAAAGGTTATCTACTTATTGTCATGTAAATAGTTCCAACAAGGAAGTAGTGCGTATATGACAACATTTAAAGAATATTTCTCATGAAACACTGTTTTATTAAAAGAAATAAAAAAACTGACTACCTAGTCTAAAAATGTGTTATTATTGTTCGTGGCCAATACTTATTAAATGATTCATTCTATGTTTTAACGAAGAAGCCCGTATTGCGGATTTTCCAGCGTTGCACTCTTTTCTGTTTCTAAACAGCAATTTTAGCAATGCTGTACGATTATTCCCGTTCGACGGATACATTATGGCATACGGTCGTCAGAATCGGTGCATATGGGTATCAAGCGACTCAGTTATAATAGTCATGCCTCTTGGAACGTTTAAACATACAAAACAATATTATTTACATATTAGAACATTTGCCAAATACTATTAATAAAAAGCACAAAAACTTATTCGAGCCAACGAATTGGATCTAAAGACAATGTTTATAATTTAGAATTACTTTTTGTACTTTATATCCTATATTCTTATAGTCAAGCCTGATCTAATAAGAAGGTGACTACAGAATTAATGAACAAGGGCTTTTGGCTTTTATATTCTATAGAACTTGAACGTTATAAGTATATTTGACGACGAATTAATTACTTTAAAATCTACTTAAGCAATCGTAATCTAATATTCATGTTTACACGCAACGTTCTCACGCCCGTATATGAATATCTAAAGCGGTGTTGAAGTCGCAATGGATAATAAATAATGCATCAGTGTATGCCGACTCTAGAAGTACATACATGTGACTAGTTTGCCTCCGTTTGTAATAGGCGAAACTGGTCTTCGCGGTTTTCGCTTACTTATCGAACTTCTGAACGTACGTTTTTAATAACATTGTGTATTTAAATGTATTGGTAACTAAATATGGTGTCCGAGTACAGCATAGCATTTTTTAATACAGAATCGTACAGATCATAAGGACTAACTCGTAATTGTTTTAAGCAAAATATTTTATACCGTCAATTGTGATAAACTAAACATTTTGCTGGTAAATTGTGAATAATGTGAAGTAATTCTAGTATTGCTAAAAGTATGAGTTACGAAGAGACTTTAACCATAACTGTTGGTTATAATTCAATATCCCCAATACAATGCACTTGTACTATCTGTTCCAAGGGTTAAAATAACAATTTAATCAGTAATAATAATAATTGTCCGTGTAATACATTGTACACGTTCCTAACACTTAAAAAGTTTGCACACAAATCCAACCAAATTTTCTACTTATAAAGTATTTATTGAAATAGACCAAACCTTGCGAAGATATTTCAAATTTTAATAAGTATTTGAGCTACTAACGGCATATACAATAACTCCATATTCTGTGGATTTTGCGAAAGCTTATGCATTTACTACTGTTATCGTTGAGCTTACATCACTTTTTATGATTTATGAAGTTGATCAGAAAATACAACGCTAGGCACGATATATTTCCGATCTTAATTGTCAAAGTCATCAATAGACAACATGTTGATATCTACGAGTTTCGGTAACCAGTTTTAGTACTTAAAAAGGTGCGGACTCCCGATCTTCTGTTTCTAGACCCGTTAATGTTTTAAAGGACATACCGTCTTTGGAAACAAATAAACAGTTAAAGCTCAACTTTGGCTATTATATTTTTAGGCCCGTCAAAATAATTGAAACATGATAAATATATACTCAAGATACAATAGTTAATATAGTGCTAGTGATTTTTTGCATAAATATTAAAGTTTTAACGGTCTGGAACATTCTTGAACATGAAAAAGGTGTTTGGAATACTGAAATAGGGATATACGTTTCTTTCAATGTTTTTGTGCTTAAATAAATTTATCATTTTGTTATATAAATGTCATTCTATTCGTTCATTATGTGCGTATATACATATATACAAAGGGGGATAGTGCGTATGAAGCTTAACGCAAATTATCACATGAAACTCGTGTATGCAAATAGATCAAAAGAAAACAAATGTTTGATGTTCAATGGACAGTTTAATTAACGGTATATATGCATAGTGCAATACAATTGATAGCACGAATGTTGTGTTACGATCTTATATTTATATATATTACCTATAAAAATGAATTGCAACAAACGTAATTATCACTTAAATGAATGATCTATTATGTATTATTCGCATATTTGAACACTTGTTTACGGGCACAAAACATTTAAAAAATGATGTAAAGTTGCAGTCGGTTGGCTATTTATACCGTCTAATTACAGGAAAAAGTTTCTATGTAATGGATATTTTATAAATGTATACAATATTAAAATACAATAAAACATGTTTGATTTATAGCGCAATTAGAATTACCAATGTGTTCTTTAGCGCCATCTTTACTTAAGTAGTTCTAGTAAATAGCACTCCAGGAATACTTCGGAAGAATATGAAAAATATCTATAACAACATATGACGCCATTAAGTGGTTGGCTATATTATATGCTTTATATTGAATATGTCAATCTAAATCTGATGTCATCGATGCCATCGACATACCCTTCATGTTTTTTATGCAGTCCAAATTGTGTTTTCTTTGATTGCCTTCTCCCTTATACATGACCCCTAAATGTAATAATGCTATTTCTATACATTTTATTTCAAAAAATTCCCTTCTCTTTGTGCATTTATTTGAAATTATTTCGTAGCTGCTATAACAACCTTGGCGGGTGTTTTCTAAGCGAATCTAAATACATAGCGTCTCAACATAGAGGTCCATTATGCTGTCATCGTCAACAGTGAACCTTGGACCCTCACGACTTACGGGACGACAAGATAATGATGATCACACACAACCAACGGGCGACACAATAAACACATCTTCCTTACCGTTCATTGTCCAAAATGCGAGTATTGCCAACGGACAAATTGTGATCGCACCGTTTCTAAACCAACGACGAATACATACAAACTAACTACATATTGTCCTTTCTCATGTTGTTAGTGAGCACCTGTCATCTTTAATTTTTATGGAACACCATAAGTGTTTGCCGAGCAAACGTTACGTAGAATCAACTGTAGTTTGAATGCTTTTGTGTACATTTTTTATTCTAATAATTCTTGTTAGTGTATATAAGTTTTTTAAGGGTACTTAGAACATTTTGTAATCAAACGTTGATTGTTAGAAACCGGATAGTATCCTAAGTTTGGCATATATTCTTATACTCAAGCGCTTTTGTGTTGTAAATTCTCCACAATCATAATTTCTCCAAATATACGTTCGTTTCAATTCCTACAGTCATCGATACATTATGTCTTTCAGTTCTATTAGCGTCCGAAATTAATCCTGATATTAGAGTTGAATGTAGGTAAACTATAAATACAAACATACTTTTGTATTGAGAACACGAGTTTGTTATTAATCTATGAATAGACGGTACAGTAGGTTTGTGCCTACTGTATCATTTTGAATTATAATAATGCTAACTTTACTAAACCAGTAAATTGTTGCGGTTTGTCGTTTTGCTTGCTTGTCTGAGTTATTAATTTATAATTTGATTTTTAGTTTTCGTTAACACGTTTTTCGGGAAACGTTGTTAGGTAACTTTTATCTTATGATAAATAGAGTCAGAAGCCAATGACATATTATAAAAACTACAATTAATTTATCTGTAATATAATATAAAACATTATGACGTAGTTACGTTAAATTATAGATTATATACATATTACAGACCATTATTTAGAAATACACACATATGCTCGTATTAACAAAATATAATTAATACGTTACGATAACAAAACCATACAAAACTTATTTTACCATATGTATAAATATTTATTCATAAAAGACCAAATAAACGCTTTTAAACATTTCGTTCACAAAACACAGTTTCCGGCTCTTAGTCTGTTCAAATAATAATGAATTGGCTCGTCTTTAGGAAAATAAGTTCATTGACTCCACAAGTCAATTGATACCTACTACAAATATTATTTATTTGTAGTAGGTTTTAACACTATAAAAATTGATTGGTCCAGTAATTGATGTAGTGGTTAATCAGGCTATTGAATAGGTAGAATTGTATGTATATTCATATTTATATAAATATGTATTTATCAAGCGTCTGGTCAACAAAGCACTCGCTCTGTTTAGCTTGGGAACCAATGCCCATATGTGGATATGCCCCAGGTTATTTAGAAAGAATACATTATGTTCAGTATACGTTATAAAAAACAGCTTTTACTTACAGTAAAGAAACTTCTGCGGAATGGAAAAGCAATAAGAATAAGAGACAATTTTTTCAAATGTATTAAATCTATTGGGAATGTGGAATATCGCGTGCAAATCGGTTACTAGCGTGGTAATGTGATGCATGTGATTTTATTAGTGATACATCGGTACGTGCATACATTGTCGATTACAGCATTGTTATTGAGTATATTATTCCGGTTAGACTCGTACTAACTACGGGTAAATGGAAAGTTGGAAGGCAACTATTATTATTATTAATACCTGTCGACTAATATCCTCTGCAGGTAGAAAGTCGCGTCGATATTCTTGCAGTAAAAAACATACAAAAAGCCTCATGATTAGATGTCACCGCGCGTGGGTTTAAATCCTATGCAATTTATTTAATAATAATCTACAGAACAACTGGGGATTATAAAAAGCGTAAACGTAAAGCCGATAAACCCCTTATCAGTTTGAAGGACGTATTAGACATGTATAATACTTAGGCATAAAGTGAATAAAAAAAGACATTTTTTAATTAGTAACAGTATGTTCAGTTTGCTTGTAGATTAAAACAGCAGATACAATGCATGTGTGTCTGCATACCGTATACTTTAGATCAGATCGAAACAAAAGATATATTGATGCTTTATGCGGTGCAGTATTGTTCTCGAAGTTTTATTGCAATCAATATGTAACTTGGACTGAATTGTCGTGATAATATACATATAAGCGCCATAAAACCTGTTAATATATTTATGTACGTGCAGTTTTGTTTTTTGATTGAATTGTAGACACATATTGCGTAATTGATATGATTTGCTTTGGTTAAGTATGAAACTGGGCGTTTCGAGATAATTCCACATAGAATACAGCGCAGACCTCCTTGACCGAACGCAACTACCTTTCGCTTACCTATATATGGAGTCTTAATATTGTACGTGTGTATAAAGTGGAAAATCTTCCAGATTTTCCAATTCAAGCTTTTCTTTAAAATACTTGGCTAACGTTTTAGCATCCATATATATGTATATAGTATTAGTATATGATGACGATAAAAAATATTAATACGATATTTACACAAAAAAATATTTAACCAATCCATAGCTTAAATAACATATTCTATTATTTTGAGAAAATATCAATAACAAATTTAAAAAAAAAATTCACGTATACAAATTTTTAAATTCATTCCTTCATTTTATACGGTGAACTTAGATTAAATAAAGATTTGCATTAGATATAGTATATTTGAATTACAATATTTGCATAGATATAAATCAGATAGACTAGGTTTCTTTAATTCTAAAAAAGTAACACTCAGTAATTTGTCGCGTGACGTCTATGTGTCTGTTTCTCGTACAGTCAATTACAACAGTTTTCACCATCGAAGTATGTTGCAGGTTCAGGGTCAGATTTTGTAGAACCGTCGATCGTACAGTGGAATTCAAGTATAACAGAATTAATATGCAAATTGGCGTGCTAAATACCGCGAATAAATTTAACAGGTAAAATCTAGAATGGTATTAAAAACAATATGAAATTTATTTTGGATTATTTATACGTATCAGTACGATGATAAAGAAAAATAATAGTTTAGAACAATCTCTCTCTCCTTATACTATTCCTCTTTCTCTCTCTGTCCTTATACTATCCGATTTTTTTGTTGTATATTACTAGAATATATAAATATTACTAGAATATAAGCATTCATTACTTTTTTATATCTTTAAGCAGTAAATTTGAGGTAGTAGTAAATTTGAGGTTAAATACGAAAATCTGTTGGCTGCGATCCCAGTTATCCATTTAATAACACTTTGGCCGTGTACAGATCCAGGAATTGCTACCATTACGTTTACGGCATCTGGTCGTCATCTACGTAATCACGGATATATTGTTTCATCTTTTCTCATAAGTTTTCTACGGCACAAAAACTGACAGCTCACACGTTCGTTAATCACCTGTGTAGTGTTCAATACCGTATAACCTACCCACCGCACCGTTACTGTGTCCTCATGGCATTATTACAGTTTTATGTCAGTGGGAAATTAGTTTTTAGATCAGCACTGTCAAAAGATTGGTCCCGCCTTTTGTAACGTAATATTTGTAGCCTATTTTGTCTTATTTTATACTCTTAAAACTCGTAGCACCAAAGTTGAACTAAGCTATGTAGGTCTATGTTCGTGAAAATGAAACCGTGAATAATTTAGTATGAATACGAACATCTATGAAATGTGTTTTTTTTTTAATATATATCTTCAAGAAATATAATATGTATAAGCCCAAACTATCCTATTGGGAATTTTATTATTACGCCCTTAGATATTTTTCCTCTATCCTTTTTATTGTTCGAATGACCTCATCAAGGTCTATCACGGGAACTTCCGTGACTTCGATCATTCGCATGACACATTGGTCGTTGTATCAGCGTATCATACTGAATGTTTTGGTCGGACTAATATCAGAATATATTTATAGTCGTATGTAAATTATAACAATCAATAATATCCGATTTTTTAAACATAGGCAAATCAGCGTGCAGCTTTGTGATATTTATTACTAGTACTAATATAGATTTTGTATATTATCATATCTTTCCTAAACTACATAAGTTTTTTCACAATTATTTTCTTCTCCTTGAAATCAAGCGAGATATTAAATAATTGACGCAAAAGCATTTATTTTCAAAAAAATATACTTGCTTCATTGAATTTCAATTCAGAACCCTCGGAAAGGTAGGCCAAATTTAAACCGCTACACCATACAACGATTTGACTCAATAAATGAAGAGTACCTCAGTAACAGATACACTAACGCCAAAACAATCTCGATCTATAGACCGGCTCAATACCATGACCATTATCCTGTCTATCGTTCCAGTATTGGTTACGGGCTTCCTCTCAGAATTAGAAGGGTTAAGGCCAAAGTCGACCACACTCGCCAACTGCAGGCTGGGAGCCGTCGCAATAAAACTTATCAATGGCTAAGGAGCTAGTACGTAAGTCGGATGTATTCAAGTCGTTCATTGCCGTTCGAAGTCCACAATTATGTGTATGAATGCACCTGGAATGCACTATCGTGTCTAGCCCGCACGCGGCACGTGAAAGTAAACAGCCGGTCAACGACATTTTCCACGTCACGTGTCAAACGAGTGACTTACTGATGGACGGCTTCGTGCTAGCTTATCTCAACAAGTATTTTATCGTTTTTACAAGTCCCTAATTACAACTCTCACAGTAACGAATGGTAAACAGGCAGACGAACCAGCTGTTACTGTGATATCGATGTCTCTTGTAGACCTTTCGTAGATTACCATATTGTAATATTTTCAGCTATGTAGCAAGATGCGGCAGTGGCCAATGGTATCGTCCTCCTTTCAGTGCAACGAAAGCTTATATAGTTCGAGTGGAACTTATTTTATACCGAAAACAAGGTAAAATAGTATCATAATACGAAATGTATTTTTTATTTGTTTTTATTTTATCAATTTGCAACTACTCCATACGGTCTTGTCAGTGTGTGTAATCAATTATATGATATAAAAATAAAACTTGACGGGTTTTCTTTAAGACTTAACTAGTTTCAAAAAAAGGTTTTTTTAAGATTATTCACTCATAAAGTGGCAAAATGGGGGATGATAATTTGTATAATTTTCTGTAGTTATTTTTTATGGTTCGAAAAAAAATTTACTATATAACTCTTTTTTTACAAATGGATTCTATAAGGAATGAGAGTTTGGATGATAATATGTTATTTTTCAGATGTGAATAAAATAAAACACAAATCAAATTATTCCACGCGGTTGACACCGCAGGGCCTGGCTATTATTATAAAGGGACTTTTACAATAAGCTACCAAAAAGGAATATAAAATTTGCACTCATTCAACGTATTCAAGACTAAATTAGCTGCATATTTTCGAACATTTCACTCAGGAGCAAATGGATGCGTTGGAGGGTTGCTGTGTAGCTGACTGTACTTAACGAACATTTTTATTGCTAGCAACTATTTAAATATTCTAGTGTACGTACACTACTTAGGTCGACTTAAGTCTTCCTCTGAATTTATCATTTATTTCTTATCGGTATTTATTTATTTGTACTCTATATTTGTACACCGTGTAAGGAATATATATATATATATATATATATTTATTGTGACTCCAATGATGT
>DWQQ01000326.1:0-12137 GCA_018244775.1 Oxynetra roscius flavomaculata
AATTGGTATATATATATGTCTTTTTCCACGGAGAAGGTTTGTATAATATGCTCATTGATGCCACTCTCCACCTGGTAGCGCTGCAGAGTAGCAACTTCTGCCCCGTTCAACCGATTGTCATGAAAATCAGTATGACCATGTATTTTCACAGAGGAAACGAATATGATATACCAGTATGTCTTTTCTAGAATCGTAAACTATGTATTTGATTATGTGAAGATGTCTTCATATATTGTCGTTACAGTTCATGCTGATATGAATTGAAACAAAAAAAGCGAGCGATAGATGACATTTCAAGTCGAGAGTGACATAACAACATAAGAATTTGTGTAGGTTGTGAAATTCACATCTAGCTCACATTAAACAGACAATATTGTGCGTATTTTTATATTTGGGAGTGTTTTTCGAATAATTTTGTGCATTTCATCGTAAGCTGAAAGCAATTCAGATAAATACTTTAATCGGATTGAATACAGTGAATTTACGAAGATCATCAAATGTGTATGTGAAGGATTTGACTGCTCATTGACATTCCGAACGCATTTGCTGTGCAGTTTTTTTTTTCGGTAGCATCGTATACCATCGGCGACTTGGCCACATCTTATAAATTCAAAAGCATAACGTCGTCGTTGTATAATTATGCCTCCAAAGCGACGAGCAATTGGCCGATCTACACCTCGAGCACGAAAGAGAAGAGCATTATGAGCCTCAGAATCAGACGAGCAACGAGCATCAAGGCTGGAAAATCTTCCAGTACACGCCGCTGAGACCCGTTCGTCTGAATCGTCTGAACGACGAGAAGTAAGATTAGAAACTGATCGAATACGTACTAATCAGATCCGTTCTTCTGAGACAATTGAACTACGGGAAAGAAGGCTGCAAAATGATTGAATAAGCACTGCTCGATCAAGACGAACACTGCACGCTGATTTGAATCTTAGTGCATTCCATTATGACAGTAATAATGATTACAGTCTTCATCCAAATGTCGTCATTGGAAAAATGGATAAAATTTGCATGTATTGTAGTGCAGTCAAATTTAAAAATGAAACGCCTGGAATGTGCTGCGCCAGTGGAATAGTTAAGCTACCAGAATTACATTCACCACCCAAACCACTGTCCACGTTTCTATCTGGTGTTACACGTGTGTCGAAGCATTTCTTGGAAAACATCCGCAAGTACAATTCATGTTTCCAAATGACATCGTTCGGTGCAACGAACATCGTGCGCGAAAATTGCATGCCAACATTCAGAGTCCAAGGGCAAATTTATCATCGTGCCGGATCGCTTCTACCATTGCCGGACGCAGATCACAAGTTTCTTCAAATTTATTTTATGGCAAACAGTGATGAACAAATTGAACAACGATGTCATTACAATGCGGGCACTAGACGAGAAATTGTGGCTGCGTTACAAGGTCTTTTCGATCAACACAATGAATTAGTTCGGTTGTTTAAAACCGCCATTCAACGAATGCCAGCCGATGACTACGCAGTTGTGATTCGAGCAGTCTAAAGACCCGTTGGCCAACACGAGAGACAGTTCAATGCACCAACAATCGATGAAGTGGCGATCGTGATAGTTGGCGAAGAATTTGAATCGCGCGACATAATTCTTCATCGCAGAAGTGGTGACATTCAGCGAGTCTCCGAAACTCATCGCTCATACGACGGATTGCAGTATCCGATTCTGTTTTGGCGAAGAGATGATGGATATCATTTTAACATCAAAATGATAAATCCACAAACAGGTGAGGGCACGAATAAGAAAGTCAGTGCCATGAGTTATTATTCCTATCGATTGATGATTCATCAAAACGCTGAGAACCACATTCTGTAATGTAGAAAATTGTTCCATCAATATATCGTCGACATGTACGCGAAGATTGAAACCGAACGGCTTCTACATATTCGATTGAATCAAACCAACTTGCGTTCTGAAGAGTACATCCATTTACGAGACGCAATCGATAATGATCGTAACGTCAATCCAAACGAATTGGGAAGAATGGTCATATTACCGTCTACATTCACGGGGAGTCCACGGCACATGCATGAATACGCACAAGATGCGATGACATACGTTCGCGCACATGGTCGTCCAGATTTGTTCGTCGACTTTACATGCAATCCAACATGGAAAGAAATTAAAGAACTTATATTAGTTGGACAATCATCTTCGGACCGCCATGACATTACCGCACGCGTATTTAAACAAAAATTGAAATGTTTGATGGATTTTATTATCAAGCATCATGTTTTTGGAGAGACACGTTGCTGGATGTATTCCATTGAATGGCAGAAAAGAGGATTGCCATATGCACATATTTTGGTTTGGTTAATCAACAAAATTACGCCAGATCAAATTTATCACATCATCTCAGCAGAAATACCAGAGAAGCACATTGATCCAGAATTATTCGACGTCGTCACCACAAATATCATCCATGGCCCATGTGGCGCATTCAACAACGATTCACCATGCGTGTCTGATGGGAAATGCACGAAACGATACCCAAGAAAATTGGTTTCTGATACCATCACTGGCAATGACGGATATCCACAGTATCGCCGACGATCAGTTGAGGATGGTGGCAAATCCGTCGTTCTGAAAGTACGAAAAATTGATATTGAAGTAGATAATCGTTGGATTGTGCCATATTCACCACTGCTTTCAAAGACCTTCAAAGCACACATTAATGTTGAGTATTGCAATTCAGTGAAGTCGATCAAATACATTTGCAAATATGTCCACAAAGGAAGCGACATGGCAGTCTTCGGAGTAGGGAATGTAGCTGCACCGCTCGATGAAATCAACCAATACCAACTTGGACGCTACATAAGCAGCAATGAAGCAGTATGGCGCATCTTATCATTTCCAATCCATGAACGACATCCAACAGTAGTACACTTGGCGGTGCATCTCGAGAATGGACAGCGCGTGTATTTTACAGCAGATAATGTACGTGCAAGAGCATTGGTTCCACCAGCAACAACTAACTGCGTTTTACTCATTGTGTCAAAATGATCTTTTTGCTAAGACTTTGCTCCTGAGGTACCGAAATTCTACACGTGGAATGCATCGACTAAAAAGTTTCAACGTCGCAAACAAGGTAAAGCAGTTGAAGGAGATCCCAATTTATATTCTAGTGATGCATTGGGTCGTCTGTACACTGTTCATCCGAACAATACAGAATGCTTCTATCTAAGATTGCTATGATCAATATACGTGGACCAATATCCTTCCAAGATTTAAGAACAGTCAACGGTCAGCTTTGCGCTACTTATCGCCAAGCTTGCCAGGAACTGAATCTTCTTGAGAATGATGCACATTGGGACACTGCACTAGCTGATGCATCGAATACTGCTCGACCACAGCAAATACGCACGCTATTTGGCATAATATTGACAACCTGCTTCCCATCTAATCCAAAAGATCTTTGGGAAAAATACAAGGACTACATGAGTGAAGATATTGTACATCGTTTGCGCGCTGCGAATCAAAATCCGGACATTCAATTCACACCAAACGTGTATAATGAAGCATTGATTTTCATTGAAGACATATGTTTGACAATCGCTAACAAGGCACTGGTGCAATTGGGAATGCCTGCTTCAAACCGACCTGAAAACAACCTTTTCGATCGTGATTTGCAACAAGAAACACACTATGATTCTGACGAACTGGGGACATTCGTCAGGACAAATCTTCCGCAGTTGATTCCAGAACAACGCATTGCGTATAACATAATTATGCGTGCAATCACAGAACAAAGCGGTGGACTGTTTTTCATAGATGCGCCCGGTGGTATAGGCAAGACTTTTTTTTTCACTAATTTTGGCAACCATACGATCACAAAATAATATTACACTGGCTATTGCATCATCTGGAATTGCGGCAACCATCTTTTGGATGGTGGCCGAACAGCGCATTCAGCATTAAAACTGCCGTTGAATTTGCAAAACACTGAGGCACCAACATGCAACATCAGCAAAAACTCTGGAATGGGAAAAGTACTCCAAACGTGTCAAATTATCATATGGGACGAATTTACAATGTCTCACAAGAAAGCATTGGAAGCGCATAATCGTACACTGCGAGATTTTAGAGGAAACAGACGGATCTTCGGTGGCGCACTCATTTTATTGTCTGGTGATTTTCGACAAACACTGCCCATTATACCACGTTCAACACAAAACTAGAAATTTCGCAAAACAATTAATGGATATTGGAAATGGGCGAATGGAAATTGATGAATCTACACAATGTATCACTCTGCCAGCAAACTTCTGTAAGATCACAGAAAGCATCGACGAATTGGTGCAAAAAGCTTTCCCAAACATTGCACAAAACTACAAAAACCATCAGTGGCTCAGTACGCGTGCTATATTAGCAGCCAAAAACATCGATGTCAATACCATCAACTTCACCATTCAGCATGGAATACCCAATGAAACGACAACATATAAGTCCATCGATACTGTGGAGAATCAAGACGAGGTTGTCAAATTCTTGAATTCTCTTGATTTTCCAGGCTTGCCACCGCACGTTCTTACATTGAAAATTGGCGTACCCATCATTCTTCTTCGAAACATAAATCCACCACGACTTTGCAACGGAACCAAACTGTCACTCAAGAAAATGATGAACAACGTTATCGAGGCAACAATTTTGACTGGAAAATTCAAAGGTGAAGACGTATTGTTGCCACGTATCCCAATGATCCCGGCAGATATGTCATTCGAATTCAAACGCTTACAGTTCCCGGTGCGACTCGCTTTCGCAATGACTATTAACAAAGCACAAGGACAATCGTTACAAGTGTGTGGATTAAATTTGGAGAATCCATGCTTCTCACGTGGACAGCTCTATGTGGCTTGCTCACGTGTCGGAAAACCTTCTGATTTATTCGTCTACGCACCAGATGGAAAAACAAGAAATATTGTGTATCCCACAGCACTTCAATAAACATCGAATTGAAACTAAACTTTGTAATATCACATTTTTTTCGAAATAAACAAAATTAATTAAATGGCTTAGAATGTATTGAATATTTGTGTACTGATTTTTCTTTAAAATTATTTTTCTTAAATTTACTTTAGTTGTTGGCGTAGCAACGCGCGCGGGGTACAGCTAGCTATAAATATTTTTTAGGGAGATGGTAAAGATATTTATAGATAAGAGTACAAAGAAGGTATAGGTTTTGTACGAGCTAACTTTCTACTGTTATATTAACAAAATTGAAACGATCGAATGTATTAAGTAACCAAAGATAAATATTTCGTTAGGTATATCACTAATTTGATAACGTAAAATATATATTTTAGAAAGTTAGGGGTGAACGACACGCCATTATACACCCATTAATGCCATTAGATTTGTAGATGTTTTCTCAACGTGAAGGACGCTAAGTTGTGCCATCATATTATTTAAGAATTTGGATACGCCTAAAGATATTTTCATTTTCTACCGTGTGATTCTCGCACCCAACGAAATATTAATCCAGTTTTAGATTTATTTCCGGTCCTATCTTGTTGGACGTTAATTAGCAAATTCTCAATGCCATTAGTAGACCATCATCCACACGATTTTTCATTGTACTAACTCATATAAGAGCCTCAAAATGTAATTTTTATTAGGTTATAACTTATTTATGTTTCAATAACGCGATACTAGTATAAAATATCTTGTACATTTCCGATTTGGCTGCTGACCTTAAAAACGATTGAACCTTCACTTTTTCTAAGCCTAAATAAATGTTATCTTGACTTACAATGATATTTACTTGTCTATCGTTTCTTAAAATATGTGATAGCAATAAAAAGCACATAATACTTGAATTCTTGTCAGTCAAATTCATGATTTTATATAATTTGCGATGGTCAAAGTATAAAAAAATATACGCCTTATTTCTAACCGGCATCTTAATTAGATTAATTAATATCTCTAACAGCTGTTTAATTAATTTGAAAGCAATTTAATTTTCACATTAACTTTCAGATGTTTGTTTAGGACTTAGGTTCCCATTCTTGTTTGATTTCCTTTAGGCATGGAGGTTTTATTGTAATTGTATATCAGTACTGAGATAATCGTTTAAGTGTTGTATAATTGCGTCTTTTAGCTTGCAAACGGCTATTTTACTAATTCGAAGTAATTATGTGATGGTTGATTTAAATTACCGATAAAAAAGAAACCTCCGTGGCGAGTGTTATAAGAGGGACGAGGGCTTTGTAAGTCCTTATAAAAATAAAACTTGCTAATTAATAAATAGACAAAAAAGATGCCCTGTAAAAAGGGAAGTTCTTGTAAATTGCAGAGAAAAAATCAAAGACCTTATAAACACTGGTTACGGAATGAATTATTAATACGTAATATTTTTTGTCTAGCTTTAGGATCTGCCGTCTCACTCATAATTTTGTTCTAGGATTCCAGCTAAATAGTTACATGAACACATAGAATACGATATACAAACGCCGAAATTTATATAGTCGAAATAATTGCATGTCAAACTGGCATAAACGTTGTGTCAAACGTTTCGTCTAGATTATGCTTATATTTCACGTTTTGCGATAGAACGCATAAAATAAAGTTAAACTTGACTAACACTAGGCTTTGTGAGTAAATCTTAAATGAAATAAAAATATCTTGGGACACCTCTATACGCGGTCATATGGTTTTTACCTAAGCTGTGCCCTTGCTAAGGTAAGCAGGTTGCTGATAAATTACATACATACATACACTATTACATACAGGCTGGAAAGAAGTATTTGTGCTCACAAAACACATATATTCGTCCTGGACAGAACTCGAATCCAGGTCCCTTAGCTAAGCGCAGGCAGGCTCACTTACCACTGCACTAACGGACCTAGTTAAATTAATTAGAGTGTATAAAATTAAAATTTTAGTACCTTTTTATGTCAAAACTTAATACTTACAAGCTAATTAGTGTATATTAGAGCCTTCGAAACCAGCGTGTATGCATGAAGAGACTGATGAATGTAGATGAAGCACGTCAGGTTTGTAAGGACAGAGATGTTTGGCACTCGGTGCTTTCTGCCTACCCCGCTAGGGACCTGACGTGAGGGTTATTTATTTTTTATTTAATTAGTGAATATTTGTTAGTAGTCTCTATTTTTGATCTAATGTATAATTATTTAAATAGGTACTTGCATAGTTTGTGGTTCTAGCAATTATATTAATTACTGTGTTGATTAGAGAGACGACGGCTGATAATAAAGTAATGGAGGCGACCTCGCCCTGGTCATATGTTAAGTATTTTTTTTTCCTTATAAACCACGTAATAATTTATTACCATGCGTCATTATTGGACTAGAAAACTTTTCATTGAAATAGTGTTTATGGAAAAATGTATCACCAGTCAAATCATGTACTTTACATTTTTTGGAATACCTACAATGAAATTTACCAGGTAGAACATTCATTTTATATCTATTGTATACTAGAATATTAAATCAGTAGTATCAATTAATACTAACAGCAAAAAACAACCACTTTTAAGTAAACACAATAGTTGGTGAAACGACACTCCTATTATTTCGTCGCTATAATTATAATAACAATGGAGATTTTTATTTTTATTCTCGCTAAAAAAACATTTACGACGGACGATGCTTTTTTTTATTTAGCTATAGGCGTGCGTTTGACTGCTATCCCCGCCTGATGGAAAGCGGGATGCAGCCTAGGGTGGAACACGCTTGCCTAGAAAGTGCCTATTCACTCTTGACTTGAATGCTATAAGTTAATAATTTCTATGTAGTAGTCAATAATGGATTATGATGTCACGTTAAAGTCAAATAAATTGCATCAACATCGTTTTGTTTTACACTAAATGCAATCAAGAATATTTAACCATCTATGTACTGTAAGCTTTTTTATTATAGGTGTAAATCAAATGATTTAAATCCAAAGGTGGCGCAAATTTCGTCTGGTCGAACGTCCTAACTATTTTTATGTGCTGTCGTGCAAAAAACTTTTGCGATAGACATAATTGGGACGTGTGGAGTTGTCACTTAGTTCTAAAACGTAGTATCAGTCATTTGTTGCAAAATGAATGAATGATCAAAAATAAAATGCCTATTACATTTTTAAAGCGAAATCTAGCATGCGTTCGATTACTAAGTATTTTTTATCAGATGTTAAATTTGCTTTTACTTCATTGTTAATTGTATGTCACGTTTAACATTAAATACGTCCCTAGTAAGTAATAAGTTTTAATATGAAATTCATCCGAGACTTGAAAGACACAGTTACTTTGGCTTATTAAGGATTATTGATACATAAATAACCAATACATTAGATGCATAGGCAATCGACAATACCGAGTATTTTATTAGTAGGTACAAACCGAATATGAATGCAGGTGTAGGCGGAAAAATAAATAATATAAGTAAATTTTCCGTACAATTTCATATTCATTATTTTCAACAATTGAATCACGTGTCCTCTTTAGTACGATAATCGTTTTTCGCCTGCAGTTTACTTGTTTACAGCGAAACTAGTTTACTATAACGTTAATATATTAAAGTTATTCTTAGAAAGGTCACTGTAAGGGTAAATAGACCTTAGACTAGTCCTCGAAGTCAAATGGGCGTGATCGTTTTATGTCTCTGAAAATCGCATTATTAACAACCGAGCGGAGATTTTAGTGTCTATTATTATTTTAAGGTCAAGTTATTTTCATCTTAAGATATTCTCAACGCTTCTCGGGCGTTGAGTAGCGAATCCTAGACATTTATCAAATATATCTGTAACGGTACAAACGCTGAACAGCTCATTTTTATAGATAAAGATAAAATAGACAATTAAACAGTTTACCTAACAACTAAACCGATATAATATTTATTGAACTCAACATATAGAAATCCTTATCATAAAAGGAACTCTTTGCGAGGCATTGTGCAAGCGAAAATTCCTTTGCTTTCCGCAAAGGCCAGTGAATCCAATTCACCGTGACGGCCAATCGAAACAAGCCAATCACAGGCGTTCCGTCCATTACGATTTCAAGAACAGGGTTCGTATAGATCTAATCAGTTAAGCCCCAGGCTCTATCGAATACACCTTTTGCACTGATAGTTGAGCTATCGAAATCCACCTCGTTGAGATTAGCGCTGCCGTAACCTGAGAGGTAAATTGAAGGCCCCGTCCTCTAAGTCATTCGTTAGATTATCAACGGAGCATAATCACAAGGCGGCTAAGTGATTCATCGTTGAGGATAATGAAGGACTTTGAAGTCGAATTATGAAAAGATGAAAAGTGCTCGTCAAAGGACGTCTTTTCACTATTGTTAGACCGTAATATCGGTAGCGTGATAATTGATAATAATTTTTTTGTAGGTAATTTTTGTTATATTAACAGTATAATTACAGTATATTTGTGATATTAATTACCATGTTTTCATATAAAAGTAATAAAAACGCTACGTTTACTTATAATTCGTACTTAACATGAAACTAATTGATGAGTTCGAATGGGATAAAGTATTTTTTCCAGTGTAAAATATTGTATTAAAATTCATGACAGATGCATTTGATATTCTTTTATAAGCTCGTAATGTATGGTATGAATGTTTATTATTATACCATATTATATTTGCTTAGCGCACATTATCTTTTCTCTATATCCGAAAGTATCTAATGCGAGTACAATAATAAAAACAAAAACACCTCAACGTATACAAGATTTTTTTGACGGATTCTAAATAATTATGTCCGTTTGATGGTCTGATGGCAGTAATATCAACAAAGAAAAAAGAGGCTAGATTATAATGAGTAAATTTTAAAGCCTATATTTCTACCAATTGTTAAAATCTATATTGAGATGTTTATTTACTTATTTTATATACATATACTCTTTGTTTATATAACAACGTTTGTTTGTTGTTTATGTATAATTATGAATAAGTACTAGAAAGCGATCTCTTCCAGCCAATCTTAGATATTGTATATAATATGATGAACGGTCTCAAAATTCAATATATGAGTATGTTTCATACACCTCGCAAGAGGAAAATGGTTAGAAAAAGTTATAGGTATATGTACATACATACCATTTGTAGCGGACAAAAAAAAAAAAATGTTTCCATTGAAATATTTTCTAATTCCGCGGGGTGTAACAATAATTAAATTTCATGTAAACTGAACCGAAACCGTACAAATACACAACATATAACCCTTCGGCGGTTTTAATGTGAAGAATGGCCTCCGGCGGCCAACGAGAGTAGAACCGGGTTGCGTACTCACGCTTTTCTAAATTTATTTTTGTTTGATTTAATCGCACAAGCACTGTTTTTTTATAGTTACTTTTATACACAGCGGTTTGTTTTAAAGCCGGCTCAATCAATAACGAATAAGAATATGCTTATTAGTAAATTATGTTTCTTATGTATTTTTATAAATTTAAATTAGTAACTAATTAGAATAACAGAAATTAATAGGCTGGTGGCAAGTTTTGAGTCTTGCTGATAAGACGGGTGTTTCCCAAAACTGTGACTGGAGCACATCGGACCATGTTGCTCTAGTGCGCTATGGCAGTTATGCCGATTAATCCTCAACTCGCTGCCATTTTATTGTTGGTATTAATTTAATTTAATTTTCTTTTAGTATTTATTTTTATTAAAATACATATCTTACATTTGTATTTAATTTACGTTTTATTTTTAAATATATAAACATAATGATGTTTAAATGTTTTAAACAATTTCCAATGAAACGTGTGAGTGCGATTTGAAAAGCGCTCCTCCCGGCCACTGGCCCTAAGAGATCGAGTTGATAAGCGGCGCTTTACTGATTACATCTCGCTGCAGCCGAGAGCAACCTTCCTTTACAACTTAGCACTTTACCCTCATTAATTCTGATTAAAACGTAATTGCTACTTAATTGGGACTGGGAACACGATAAAAATGATTCCTTGTACATGAAAAGTCATGGCTTCTTCGTGTTATCGTTATTTTTCGATGGGCATGAGGCGAAATATTATTAACAGAATCCCGGGGGCTGTTTTGTTGGCTAATTTTTCTGTCACATCATGTTTTTCAGTGCGATACACGTATCAACTATGAATGTATGACAGTGTCATTGTTGCGATGTATCAATGATTTCGATTGTAGGGATTAATGTTCCGCGAAGTTTGGATGTGGGTACTTTTCAATTGATGTGGTGAAATTTTAGTAGATAATAATTCGAATTTTGTAATAATGTAGTATTACAATTGTATTACTTTCGAAAAACCATTCGTTATTAAAGTTAGAACAAAAAGTCGTTATTAGGTGAATACGCTTAATATATTTTGTTGTTAAAAATGAAAAAAAGTTAATTTAAATTCGGCTTGAAGAGTAAGAGGATAAGTGAAAGATTTGGATAACAAATAATGATTACAAGTATAATTGTCTAAGCTTTAGGCATTCTGATACTCGAGCAGTATTCAGTGAAAACTATTTCAGACTGCTTGATTTTGATACTTGCTTAATATTCTTATCACTTAAGAATCATCTTAATATTATCTAATAAAACAACCTAAAGTAAATCTTTCGATAAAAACTTTGAAATTATATCGTAATTTAAAATTGATTTTAAATTATTATCGCATGTTATTTCAATTATAGACTAGTTGGTAAAAAAATCGTTTAACATTAACATCTAAGAATTACTTTATGGAGGTGCTCTTGATACTACTAAAGGTATTATTAATAAGTTCAAACAAAATGTTAACTTCGAATACAGCAATGAATCTTATACTACATTTACGTTACTGCTCCTTAGGTTGACGTACTTACCTAGTGTATTAGCCGCAGTTCGAAAAATACCAATAGTAAAGCTTCCGAAAATATGACGGGACTCACCAAATTACTTTGGGTATTACAGCTAGCCAACTATGGAAACTGATTGAATGTAATTTGCAGGTACATATAAATTCAGATACCCTACTTTTTTTCAGTATCTATAAGTATGTGTCAGGTTGCGTCGAACTTTGTGACTAAGTAACTTTGTCACGTACGTCGCGTCTTTGCGACAAGCTCGTCCGCGATAATATCATTAATCTGTTAGAGTTCCGCTCGCATCGCCGCAAGATTTCTGCGGATAAAAGCCTTTGTGATAACATCTACGCTGCACACGAGTATA
>DWQQ01000327.1:0-12137 GCA_018244775.1 Oxynetra roscius flavomaculata
TGGATACATCATCAACCTTGCTATTGTGCCATTGGCTGCTACACGTGTCTTCTCCGAATGAGCAGAATTAAAACCATAGTCTGCCTAGACGCTAGCTTCGTGCCGGTCTGCAAACTGCACATGTGTAGGAGACAATAAGTCGAAATCTAAGTTGTGCAATTTTACTCATGATCTTTTTCTGCCCCGTTGCGGCAAGGGATATTTGATGTTAAAACGCGCATTGCAAAGAACGTGGTGCGCGCCACGATTCAAACCCAAGATCTCAAGAGTGGGATACTAAATCACTGGGCTATCACTGCGATAATTAAAAAAAAGGCCGTCAATTTGATAATTTAGAAGACCTAATTAAAAAGAAAATAAGGATTATTCTATAATTATCCTTTAGTTTAAGGTCAGATTTTATGCGTGTAGTATTAAAAAATTCAAGGAAAAGGTACTTTATAAACCACATATACATTATTAACTTCAAGCCAGTAGATTTTGTGGCGTACGAGGTCTATGTTGACAGACTGAAAGACATAAATTTACTGATGCCACTTCACTCAAAAATGTACATTACGTTCGCTTTGGATTCAGCTATTTTCATTTAATTTTGTAGTTTGCCTTTGAAGAATGCATTTATTATGTATGACGTGTGTCTAAAACTTGTATGAGTACTTTTGCATTAAATATCCAATAGTAACTATGGTGACGTCGGGATTTTGTGTGTGTGTGTGTTTTATTTATTCTGCAGAAGTATAGGTATATATAAAATGGCGATGCTTCGTCACTGGTGCAAAATAATTACTTATAGAGTCTCGACTTACTTAGAGTCTCAGCTTAGCCTTACTATTAGTTGAAATGAAGTAAAGCACAAACCGGTGCAGGGTGATGTCTCCGAAGCTGAAATTTTCACATGGTTGACCCTCTGAATTTCTTATGTTATACGTTAAGAAAAGGGTGCTAGGGGATACTTGATGGTTAAATCTTCTGTACTTCTATATTATATATTAACAATTGTACCTCGTTACGCCATTGTTATTATTGTAGTTAAATATATCAATAATTTAAAAAAAGTTAGAAAAATAAATGCAATACTGATAGCCTAATTATTTAGACTACAAGTTCCCAATCAGAAGTCTGGAGTTTCAATTCTGATGTGCACCTCTAATTTTAAGAATTATACGTGATTGTAATAAAGCAAAACTTATTTAGAAAAAAACTGCACGTCTGGTTATTCATGTTTAATATACACGGTTTATATTTTTTTTTAAGTCTACCGACCGGCAATTTATTCATCGTAGGTATGGTTTGGTTTTCACTCTTCTTACCCTAAAAGGAGATTCATGTTACATAGAAGACCGTTGAAAGAGTTAACGATGATATTGGTATTCCACGTACAGTAATATTACAGTAATCTGTTGTACAAAATAATCATTTTTCCATTTATAGGACGGCAATCGGACTACTTCAAACGATGTGGTCGGAGCGCATAGTAAACTGTTAAATTTAACTTTGTTCTTTTAAGACTTTAGAAAATAAATCTTACGTAATATTGACTGAGATCAAATGATAGCGTACAGTATTTTCGGTTCTAGTTTTCATTCTACGAAGTTGTAAGCTTCTATGATACAACTTGAATAAATACCAGTACCGGCTCGTATCTGCAAGCTAATATCGCGTTTCGTAAACAAAATGCAGTCGAAATTACAGAAATTGCGCCCGGGGTTGTACTTTCGCGAGGGAGCGAATGTACGGAACGAAATGCGCTCACGGTTCTTGGCGTGAATTATTTATACCTGCATGTTTACTTTGTGGGTCATGGTTCGTTTTTATGTTTAAAGATCATCTTGCACGTTTCGTCGACACGAGAAAAACAAGAAGGAAGAGTTATTGTGCAATAATTGAATCAATGATCCTTCGAATCGGATTCGCGTTTATTCACTAATCTATATACGTATACATATTAATAAGTGTTCGAAGACAAAACAATTTTCTCCGCTGTTTATGAATCGATGTTCATTTTTTTGCTAGTGTGCAGTGGTTTAGTTTTATCATTTTTTTGTTTGGAAAAACTGTTTTCCATCCCTACGGTATAGAAATAGAACAGTAGGAAAGTGGCCAGTGTCGGAAATAAATAATATTTGCTTACATATGATTTTTTTTCAAATGTCTATTGAAAATGACTATCGTGGAGATGGTCTAATTAATAAAAAAATTATCATCGCGGGTTCGAATTACAATAGTTAGGTCAGATGTACGAGTAGATATGGAAGATCTTAAGGGTGACAATATTTATAATATTTTTGCTCTAAAATCGATATTTACTGAGTTGAAAAAATTTTTCACAAAATTCAGCGACTGAAAGTACTTTTGTGATTTTTTTTAATTTTCATTTTATTTACTTCCTAAACATTTAAATTTTGCTGAACACCGCGATTTCAACTCGTTTTTGTAAAACTAATAATTATGATAAACAAGAGACTATTTTTAAACGTGTAATTGGCGTGTTCTGATGAGAGAAAATGTGTTTCATCAGTTGGATGTCGCAGCCAAATAATAATATTTGTTAATTTGCATTATTATCTATTTACATTTGCGTTTTGGATCTTCGATTGAAATCAAACTGAGTTGATTGAATTCGAAGTGATTTGTGTTTTTAATGACACACACACATCCATCACGCCAGGTCCCTTACGGGGTAGGCGGAAAGGATCGAGTGCCAAATATCTCTGTCCTACAGACCTGCCGTGCTTCATTTAAATTCATCACTTTCTTCATGCATACATGCCGTGATTACATATAAAAGTGTATGGTTGCAGGTATATATAACAAAAGAAATAATAAAAGTAAAAAAAAATGTAACAGACACGAAAAGTTATATACGTTTTCTTTAAATTTTCAATAATTATTATAGTCTAATTTTGACAAATTTGTGAACACTAGTTCTATAAAAAAATGGAATATAAACATTGAAATAATTTTACCAAAAAAGTACATATTTTTAAGAATCACCCTCTTAAGATTGTCACCAATTTTTAGTCAACAGATACATATCTCTGTACCTATTTTATATTGCTAATCTTTGTCACGTTTCTAATAATCCTAATGTATATAATGCATATCCTCAGTTCTAATGGATGGATTTGTTTTCGCCCAACCCTTCGACATTCGATAAACAATACTTGTACTCTGATGAGCTCTGAAAGTTACTTGGACCATCGAATTTGACCTTAGTTTTTCCGGAAGAGTTAATAAGATTTTTTAAAGTATTGAAATATTAACTTTTAAATAAAATCAGTGTTTGTATCTAGATTATGTAGTAGCATCTTCATAGCAATAAAATTGAACATAACGGGAATCAAACCCAAACCTCAACCTTGGTAGTACTCTATCCTGAAAAAAACTACCCGACATAGTTGCCTTGGCTCATCACAATAAATATAGAGAGTTTAAAAGAGCACAAACCGTTTACTTAGCAGTCGGTGCACGAGAGCATGTGCGGGATTGTTCTGGGACTACGGTGTACCGAATTCTAGTTACTACCTCTTTGTGCTCTTAGTTTTATAAAACGAAACAAATTTTCTCCAGAATACAGAATAAAGGAAAATTTTACTCGTTCAAAAATAAAAATTATCGTCAATTAAAATCTCGCAGAACATTTGAGTGTTTACTGGGCTTACCTATATTTGGAACAGTGCTACAGTGATATTACAAAAAAATCATGTACAAACATAAGTAATTAGGTAGCCAATTGTGCCATAATACTGACATATCATTTTCAATGCATCAACACCTTTATAATTACGATTTCGATAACAACGGAACCGGAAGCATTCAAAACTTATCACTAGTTAGCCCTTCATTTGAAGAATCGCCCCCTCCCACATCAATCATAATACATCATGACTTGTAAGTGGCTGATGCGAGAATAATATATTAATGCTCGAATGAAAAATGACGAAGGGGTATCCAAAGATTGTTACCATTACATGTCATTGAGAAACAGATTTGTCTGTTACTACTATAAAGGTCTCATTACGACTGTATTATTATGAGTAAGGACGCAGGAAGGTTCGAAAAAATGCAAATCACGTATTACAACCACTTTATTGGATGTCAAATGTAACAGCTACAATCGCGGCTAGACTGGATGTCTCCCCTTGCGACCTGGTCACTTATACTCGTATAATCTCGGCTGGAGGGGCATGGTTACTATCACACTAGAACATTCCAGAAACTTCCTGAACAAAAAAACGCGTTTTTGTTCAGAAAGTGAAGTGAACCTTATGACCATCCAATCAGGTTTATTTTACCTTCCACCACGAAGATGAATATAGTCATCGCTATCCCTGATGTCTATGTATTACATAAGTGTTTTTACAAACTTTTTGCGTACATGGCATGTTAACAACTTCCTTAATGTCCTTCTAAAATATTTATTGACAATGCGGGTTTTCAATACTGTATTGATTCGCAAGAATAAAAAGGTTTATGGGTTCCAGAAACTACTTAACATAAAGTTTTTTACATCAATAAGAGATTTATTAGGCATAGAACTCTAGTAACAGTGGGTGAACAAATGATCGGTTAACTAATACTATTGATAAAATATTATCACTTTTGAAACAATAGTGGTCAGAATTTTCGAATTAATTTATTCGTATTAGAAAATATTACTTGCTGTTCTCTTGTGAATTTCTACTGAGAATATAACGATATCAATAAAATGAAGATGAACATATTAATAGTATTTTGAATTGACAAACTGCGAATTTTAAAAGTAAAAGTTCTACTAATTACTTTGACAATTACAATAAAATTCCTTCCCCTTTAAACATAAGAGGCTTACTCTAATAAAGGAGGACGCGTCGGAACACCTTGAATGGTCATTGTATTCGTTGAGGTCGGGAACGACATAATAGGACTTACGCGCGAAACTAAGAAAATATAGAAAAATCACCGCTGCTTACACCGTGACGTAATCCGTATTTATTGTATTTAGCGGCTAAGCAGGATCGATGGGCTTGAAGAGCTAGGGGACGACTTTAGCTAGCTTTTGATACGTAGTACGTGAGAAAATTGATATTGTTGGTTTTTGTTTTATGTTGTTGTTTACTTTACGTAAAAATTTTACAAATTGCGTGTTTCATCAGGTTTCTTATTTATTATGGTTTACTATATTTTTTGTTTATTTCTTTTCATTTATTTTTGCCTCCGTCTTTTCTTTTGCTCTCTTTCCAATATTAATATTATTAAACAAACGGATTACGGAATATTCTTCTCTCCGATCATTTGGTGCATTAGGTTTTCAATATCTATAGTTGATGATTAGACCTATATTACTATGTTCACAATAATTACGATTCAAATTCAAATTCAAATTCAAATTATTTTATTCATTATAAGGTACACACAGATAAACTTAATGAAAATCATATATAGTCATATGACTTTACTTACGATAAATTCTGTACTTAATATCCGTACAAAATAATTCATGATATTAAACTTATTAATGCCATAACTATTTTAAATATTTGAATAATTTCACCTACCTATTGTATACATATCAGTGCAAAGACTGCCTTTTATTTTTCACCTTCAACACTACTAAAAGCGAGTTAGTCCATATACATGCCCTTTTAATCCAGAAACAACAGAATATAGAAAATCACGGCTACTTACACGGGAACGTAATCCGTATTTATTGTGGTTAGCGGCTAAGTAGGAGCGATGGGAGAGCTGTGTGTAAGCTGCGGGGATTAGTTTTAGACGACTGCGGAATGTTAAGTTAGATCACATTGGTGTAAATGGAGAGATTTGTACATATGGTATTGATCTAGACCTGGTTTCATACTTAGATACGTTTATATTGAAAATTGAAAAAGTATTTAGAAATAGTAAATTTTAATTGATGTGGTATCGATCAACGTATGTACGAAATGTGTCAATTTCGTCAGTATAATCGACTAATCATTAAACTTTATTTCTATAAACTTAGGCTGTAGTTATGGATGTTATGATAAATGCTTTGTTAAATTACACAGTTTCATTTAAATATTGGCCTGAGATAGATACTGTTAGGTTATATAAAGTAAATTTATGTAGGAATACATTTTTTGCTTTCCCTGTCTTTTGGGTGTACAGAATATACACTAACAAAGACATTTTATTTAAATGTGTCTTTACCATGGTGCACATTATAAAATATTAATTATATTCATAGGTAACGGAGGGTTGGATCAATTTATGTTTTTTTATAAACCTTTAATTTTAATAATTCTTACAGTTGATACTGATTTAATTTTCAATACCACCTCATGCATGCGGTGGTATGCAAAGTCAATCAGTAGTTACTCATTTCCTTTCACTATTCAGTGTGTCATAATCCGTGTAAATATGTTGCCACCGTGTAAGCTATATAAGCTGTATTTTAGCACAGCGTATTTAAGCGAGACATCACACGTGCCAATTTCATTGGCATCAAAATAATGGACGCTGTCTCCCTGATATCGTCCTTAGTACTAAAAATATAAAGCTGAAAACTGTAACGGATAATTTTCACAAATGTCCAACGATTATTATTAATGCGAATACTTTTTGTCCACCTCATTGCCCTCGAAATAAAGTCGAATTTTGAACGCCACTTGCTTAGGTCTCAAACAGCAAGCCTCTATTTCAGACATGTTTGTGGCAGATGTCGCTGAGTTAATTACCGCTGGACATGTGAAACAAACGTACGAACGGGGCTTTTGTATGGAATGTGAGTAATTTTGTTTGATATCATAGCTTCAGAGGTAATTTCAATAAAATGTAGAAAGTGTTTATTTAATTATTTATTCATAAAAATTGTTATGTATAGTAAATGTGGACGGGAGTATAGCAGTCACTGTTGTTTATATTTACATTATTTTTTATATTAGAGGAATTACTAATGCCTCGATATCCTCGAAACGATCTAAGGGCAGTTTTTAAGGACCGCAAAAAAAGGAGAAGTGGCTGTTATCGTCCAGAGACATCAGCAACCAACCTCTAAATATATTGCAAGTATATTATTAATATCTGTTAGTTAGTCCAATTACTATTTGTTGTTAATGAGAGAGTTGGTGATAGTTACTAATAGGATTGTAGGAATAAGACGGTTAATATATTTTATTCCAGTTCATGTAAAGAAGTGATATCCTATAGTGGCTAAGAAAACAGTCTCCCACTAACGGCAATCTGCCTTTAAATCCTGCTAAGGTGATTTAATTCCAACTAAGTATGAGTTGCTGATTTTAGAGAAATTACCTAGTTTTTTTCACAGGGTTCATGCTATCTGTAACAAAAATTTTATCAAAATCAATTCAGCGGCTTCGATTTCAAACTATAACTGATGAAATATTTGTTACTTTTTCACTTATAAATTGTGATATGGATAGGAAAATTTATAATATCTATATGGAATATATTAAATGTCAATTGCGTAATATATCCTTTTTAGCATTATTAAAGTTTGCTGTTAAACTGCTTTGTCAAAATGCTGTACCGATGAATTTATAACTCCGCACGTGCAGGACACGCGTGTTTCAGTAAATTTATTCGCTCGTGTTTTCTTTAAGATTCAAGTATTATCCTTATCGAGGGGATCGCAATATCGTGAATGAAACCGTAATATATATACAGGCGGTATTAAGGTTAGACGACAAATGCGTGCGTACAGAGAGACACCACAATTACATTTATATTAGTGTAGATAAGGTGTGGTATTTTTGGTCCTATCTTATTGTGGAACTGTAATTACATCAGCGGTGCGTTTCTCACGTCTAGACGTCAGCGGTGGAGCAAGTCGTGAAAGAGAGCGTTGACCGCAATTTGTAAAGCTATTGAATACTTTGGTCATCGTGATGGTCTACCGTGCTGTGTTAATTAACATTCCAGTGGTATATATTATTCGACCTGTGTTAATTTCAATCTACTCGATTATTTATACTTTTTATTTTGTAATGTATTAATGCACTAGAAAAACACATCAATGTTCTTTACCCAAAAAAAATTAATCTTATCGAGATTTTTTAAATAGACGTAGTTGCGCGCGCTTTCTTTGATTTCACACGGCGAATCTTAGTGCGGAATTATTCAATCTTATCAATGGTTTGTTTCGTGAAACACGATTCCACCCAATAATCGTACTGATATGTTTAATTCTTAAAAAAAATTACCTTCTAAAACTATACAAAAATTTAGATCTTTTTAAAGGTGCGATATAAAAATCGCTTCTCACTAGCCACTTATAAACAAGCACGCTATCACTATCTGTCTTGAGGGGAGAAGGGCTGAGTTTATCTTACCCTTATACAGGAATAAGGGAATCCGTGAAAATGCTTTGTTTGTGCCAGCAACAGCCTATTCCATTCCTTTAATTGGACGTACATAGGACATTCCTCCGCATGGAAATAATTACGTAATCTTGTTGATTGAGTACCACTCAATAAGTTATGGCGTTCTCATGTCGCTAAAGTCACTTCAGTTATTCTATGAATGTTTTGAAAAAACGATAAGATTTTATGGAAGCTTTTCGTGCCTAACAAAATTTAAAAAATAAAACTAGTTTCAACCTTAGCCGTTTTTGGACTAGGAATCGAATATAACCGGATATAACCGCTAAGTTTTGTGTTCCACTGCAAGCGGTGTGTTAGATAGGAAAACAAACCTATGGGCTGTGCACTGAAACTGTTACGTGTTTAACAACCTTGATTTAGTCAATAACATAAGTTAAATAAGCATCCAGATTCTTGCCAATAAATATATATAGGTGCTTCAATAGCGACACCTGTAAAAAGGTTCTACTATCTTCATGTCAGATATACCTAATAAATAAGCGTCTGTGCCCGTCTGCCCCATTCGTTCAGGAAGCCATTAGGATCGTTATCTGCAACCAGGGTTCTCTTTATCGCTGTTATATACAAAACATGTGGGTAAGTTTTGTTTACCCGTGTGTGTGGGAAAATAATTTTAGTGGAATCATAACCGTATTTACCTACCAACTGGTATCTGTCTATATACATTCGGGAATACCATGGAATGTTACCTAGTAGAAATATCATTTTTCTAATAAAAATGTCGTTTACAACCGCTAAAAACTCACTTGATATATAACATGTCGCGCCATTTGGTTGCAACGGCTTCCTGGAATAGGAGTTTCAAATAGGACTACGAGCAGTATCTTACTACTTACGGTTACTGATACGTCAATATATGTACCTGATGATTAACTTGTAATGTTTCGTGATAATACTTACGCCTCAAAGAAAATTATCAGGCACGCATCTTATCAGTTCAGAGCATCAGAGATTGAGAGGAGGAGGAGTAGAGAAGCAATTCCTAATAATTATACTATCGCAACCCGCGCTAATATTGATAAATTATCTTTCATCTTATATACATAATAAGAAAATTCACGATATGCGACAAAGAGCTGCCCTTCAAAAGCAATCTGCCTCAATATGTTTCAATTGACAATGTCAATTCAAAAGTAGGTCAAACAATAACCGAATCCAAAGCCAAGGTGAGTAACGCAATACATTACTGATACGAGAACAAGAGAAAATTACGGGGCTCATCCAAGAGACACATAAATTGTAACAGCTTAAATAAATACGTAAGTAAGATTGAAGAGGTAAAAGCGCCCTCGAGAAATAAGTATCAATTTTAAGCCCGTCATAACTTCGAAATAAAGAACTGTACTGTTGAGTGGAAAAGTGCCTATCATTTCGTCTAAGACTCTTGCACACTATCCTGCTTATCAGTGTTGTAGTCATTTCAGAATCTAACACGTGTTAGATAATTTATCGCCTACAATTAACTGCCGACATTTCACCTCCAGCAATCTATAGTCATCATTTTGCTGCCGCACCAGTTTATAGCACGTATTATTACAATTTATAGGTTAATTGATTATCAGGCATTTTTGATCCTTTCCGTTCATCTAACCTGTCCTTGAAAAACGTGTAAAATATGCCGACCATTACATAAGTGCTATTATATAAAATATTAATATATGTTTTGTTGAGAGCTTGAGTTTGGCTTCATAATTAGGAATTCTGACGTTCATTTCGCACTACGACAATTTAAATTAATGTAGCTTACTTTGTCTTTTATAACATTACTATTTAGTGTATAGTGAGTAACTTTAAAGTACCTATAATCTTAAGAACCTTATGTCAATATGGAAATTTTTAAAACGGAAATTGAAGAAATTACAATTTCAGAAATCGTTTTAAGATTTGTCAATGATCTTAAAAATTCATCTATTTGTTTGTCTATTGTCTGTCCATCATCCAAATACTACTGGATGCAAAATTGGGGGTGGTTGTAGTTTGCATGGTGGTAAAACATATTTTCTTACATATATACAAATGGAAATAGAAAGTGCAGGACGTAATTTCTCACAGAGAGATCTATATATATATATGTTTTAATTCCCGCTTTTGCACCGAACTGTACATTTTAAGGCTTGCCTGCCGTACCGGTGCTTCAAACAACGTAAGATTAGGAATATGTTTCATCAACGTCGGTTATCGTGAAGCGACTAAGATGTAGAAACTTATAGCAATATCCGGCTACCTTATTGGTACTGTAGTGGTAGTATAGAACAGTAAAAGTGTGTTGGCTTAGAATGGTGGTTTAGCATAATGGTATAGAAGTAAGAGAGAAATATGAATATTAGTTAATGTTAAACTGCTTTTGCCACTCAGGGACATTCGCATTGAAAGCCAAATATAGTATTTCTCTTAGAGCACTCACCAACGAACGCTACAAAAGAAAAATAAGGTAAAAAAATATCTATTAGTGTGTATTTGCCTACTGCAGCCTTCAAATTGAATTACCAAGCCGTCAAATCGTATCGCTTATCAATTACTTTATAATACTTTAAATACTTTTGATTTTTCTTTTGTTTACTTAATTTGTAGATATTTCGTCTGCTTGTTGATTCGTTAAGTTATTCATTCATTATTCAACAATTTTAACGCAGCTACCTAACCTGTCTACACGGTAAACATACTAATCGTACTATAACATAATCGTATCATTACTATAAGAAATAATAGTCTGTGTTCAATTTACAAGAAATTATCATTCCATTAAGCATTTAGTAACAGTTCTGTTTTAAGCGTATTACGATAAAATTACATTATCTTCAATTCATCCTATCATTACGAAGATAAAGCTTCATAATCCTTATATTTACGTATTATTTATAAGCTTTCACTGATCTTATGTAAATTGACGCCTTAGTAGGATGCTAGCTTCGGAATTAATCTGGGAGCTCCTCACGAGATGTGTTCGGAAATAAGCGGATTAGTTGATTACTTGCCGAGTTCGTGCGAGGGCTTAGTGCGAGGCACTTGTCGCAGTCTTTAATGTTTCGGGTGTGCTTGCTAATCTTACGAGCGCACGGAGATGCCAACAGATAATAGTATCTATTGTAAATCATCACGTCCTTTTCGCGTGTAGTACCTACGAGTATGTCGATAAATGAAATAATCATACGTTACTATTCTGGTTAGTTTTTAACAGATATAGATTTAAGAAACATAAATGTATAATTGACTCGATTAGTTCAAATGTTCGAACGGAATAGGAACGAGACAGACGGTTCCTAACTCCTAGTTGGGTGCGGAGTTCATCAGTTGCATAGTGTGTGATTAATCTTAAAGTACGATAATGACAAATCAAAGCACATAAGTATCGTTTCAGCATAACCCCATGTGAATGTTTCCGAAAATTTTTCATAGCCTCGAGCACTTTGTTTCAGGGCATTAAAACTTTTGGAATCGCGGAGTTAGTTCCGCATTATTTCAAGTCTTGGCGCTATCTCGGGCCAGATTTTAGACTTAGAGTTTAGGATGCTAATGTGCGAAACTTTTGAATTCTAATAATGCTTGTGCAAATTTATTGCGAAATCAGTTTTAAGTAGTGTTATAGCACAATAATTAATTACGGTAAAGATTATTTTTAACTCATTCTTTCATTTCTGGTATCGTTACTGTGATCAGTTCAACTGTAAGTCAGTAAGATTAAACTGAACATTTGGTAGGTGGTAGAACGTGCATAAGGTTCAACTGAGGAAGTGTCAACGCTACAGCCATAACTGCCATGCAGCAATAGAAAAC
>DWQQ01000328.1:0-12121 GCA_018244775.1 Oxynetra roscius flavomaculata
GCGGGGTAGGCAGAGAGCACGGAGTGCCAAACATCTCTGTCCTTGCAAACCTGACGTGGTTCGTCTACATTCATCAGTCTCTTCATGCATACACGCCGATTTCGGAGGCTCTAGACTCCCCATCAGCTAGTGCCCGACCTATTTGCTAGAGATAAGAGAGCCTTGGCCTCCTACGACACCTACTTCCATCAACACTCGCGTTGTAAGATATGCTGTATGAAATATCTGCTAAGTGCTACGCGTTGATCAGCGAGACCAAAACGATATATGACTATAGAAATGCCTGCCAGGATCTGGGATATCCTGTGTCAGTCTATTTACAAGCACACATCATGTCAGTATGAAATAGTCATTTGAATTCTAGTTAGCACTCAGAGTTACCGGTCAGGCATATTATATTATAGTTTTATAATACCTCATCAGTTCGATTCATATTGATACAAGTAATTACTATATTTCGCTATGTCATGAGGGGAAACCAATTGTCATTATGTGTACATTCATGAGTATGGTTAAATAGTCATAATATAATTATATGCCTATACAGGACAGTACAGGGGCACGAATATTTACTTTACAATTGACACGAATATTTACTTACGATTTACGGATAAGAACTTTAGTATAATATGAGATCTCATTTACAACAACAACAACAACAACAAACCTTCACGCCAGATCCCATACGGGGTCGGCAGAAAGCATCGAGTGCCAGATATGGCTGTCCTTACAAACTCTCATATAATGCTAAATTGCTCCCTGAATTCTAAATGTCTTACTCGCTTACACCCGTGTAACCGAACGTCCATGTATCCGAAGTACAAAATTGCCAAGACGAAATAAGGACTGATGTTTTCGTGAACCACAAAGACAACTTTAAGTAATAAAAATAACATCATCTGAGTGTGCACGCGATATTTATTTGCTTTTGATTCTTATTCAAAAACAAACATTTGCTTGCTATAATAGATAGCGCTATATTAGCTATAAACACAAAAAATATTTTTCAAATTCCTCAACATTGTACGCTCTACTTACGTAATACAATAAAGTATAATACAATAAAATTAGTCTCAGCCCTTGTTTTGCTCAATCTCGTATAAAAGAATATCTCATCTCATCTCATCCAGCCTGTAATTTAATTTTTCAATGCGAAATGCGTGCAGCGAGCTGTGAGAATAAATTAATTATCCTCGTGCTTTTTAATACTAATACTTTTAATTGTTTTAATACCATACCAGTGCTTTTTAATTTAAAACGATATACTTTCTTCGATAAAGGTTTTAACAAATACCCACCACTATGTTTCTTGGAGCATTGAATTGTAGACTCGCTGTTTGTAATATAATTGTTGTACAACCTTTAAGATTTAATAGTACTTATAACACTACACAACCAGTATTTCAAAGTGTGTGTTTGAATAGTTCAATAAACGTATTTGGAGAATACGTGGGTGTACTTTACACACGGTAAAACTATATCTCGCAATGTGTTCAAGAGTAAGTAAGAAATAACTTCGACCCAAATACCTATAATCAAAATTCAATGATATATTATCGTATGTTATGACAATATACAAAAAAATTAGGTGACAATTTTTTGAAAATTCAATATCATTGAAAATAAATTTCATACAATTAACTGTAGACCTGAGTATTTTAATGTTTGTTAGCGATATAGGCCAAGTATTCATTATACCATGGATTGGCTTTATCTGTTACTAGCAGTACAAGTTTAAGCGAGCTCCATAGTTTCCTTTATGCCACAATAAATACTGCATAATTTTCTATGACTTCAAGATGGCTTAATTAATTTAATTAATTAATTAAAAAAAGAAAAACTAATTCTGTCAAAGGTGACGGCCGATGGTCTAAGTTTTAGATTCATACATATCATATTACAAGAACGCTGACTGTTCAAAGCGAATCTATCTCCTCATTTTCGTAAACAGCTTTGAACACTCACGAAACATTGCGAAAATACGAAGGGCGTTATCGAGAGATATCGCAGACCAACGTGCAAGCTTTTTGCCCTACTAAAATCATAATAATATTAGTGAAATGTGAATGAAATATTTTTTTTAAGTACCCTTACATTAATTTTCATAGCGTCATCTTTTATGGACATATTTATTTTTCGAATAACACAACACACCAGAGAGAGGAATAAAAATATTATTTACTCTGCAGACACTTAAAGGGACGTACCGCCGCCAAATAAATTATATAAGCATGCAAGCAGGTGGTTCTTAACTCTCAACCAACGATAGGATTGCCATTCGACCGGTTATCTCCGGATATGTCCCAGTTTGAAGAACATCAGTCGAATGCACTAATAAAAATTTACAGTACATGCCGTTGTATTACTTTTATCATGTAGTTTTTTTTATTTCCCTGTGCATTTAAGTTGTGAAAAAATACTTTGGACATGTTTATTTTAATAACTTCATTAAATTTCAGACTGTTTCTGATGATGAAATGATCGGATGACGATGATGATGATGATGATGATGAAATGAATCATCCCGATTCAATGACACTGCGTTTGGTAAACGTAGGTAGCCTACGAATAAAGCTCGATATTCCTTCGAGTCTGAAATGTCAGGGCCGCATTACTACAGTCAACAGTGTATTGAACATTGCCCGACGGTAATTAAAAGCATGTCCAGAACGTGCCTCGTTGTGACTGTTTCGGTATTAGACAGAATGTTCCAGATGCGGGAATTCTAATAAGGCGCTTCGTTAGTTATAGTGATGTATATGAATTGGCAACGAGCTCGTTAATTATAACCGTTAAGATGATTTTAACACGTTTTACCAGATAAGTTAAATTAATAGGTCACTAAAATACAATACATTATTCTAAATATTTTAGCTCATAATCAACAAAATATCAACAATTAAAAGTTATGCTTTTACAACTCTGGTAAGGTATTCCACAACAACGCAGCGATTATTTAATAATTAAAGAAAATATTGCAATTAATTGTTCAATCTTTCATCGATATTTGAGTTCTTTGACATATGGAATTAATTACTCTTTACGTAATACGCAATATATTTAGTAACATACAAAAAGAAACATGAAAATGCTCCTCGTATGATTGCCGTAATGAGGATTGTTTACCAATAAACGAATAGGTTAGCAATCACTTTTATTATTTTAGTAGTGTTCAGATCTCAATCTCAGCAATACCGTTTCCATTGCGGCCCGATTTCAATTGCCCGACGAGCACATAACAGGAAACGACAGATGTAACTGACGCATTTTCTTATCTTACGTCGACATTTATCGAAACTTTCCCAACCTTTTGAGGTTCTGTGCAGCGTTACTCTCACAGATTTTTGCAAAACTACGCCATAGCATGCTTTAATCAATCTCCTATTTAAAGTAACTCCTATTTAAAGTAACAACTCATTTATGTGACTGATTTGAAAGTGAAATCTAACTTGGCATAAATATAAACAAAAGATTTTGATTACGGTACATCTTGATTCCACTTGGTCCACGCGCACAGAACGGAAAACGTCCATTCCCGCCAACCCATCACCTTATCAGGCGACCGATACAACCAATCGTTTCAAATGCCACAGCATTTTCTGTCATCCGAGCTATTATATTCTCGAGAGATTTCTCTAAGAATGACAACTATGTAGGTTTTTATCATCGGTGCCATAAAAATAAAGTTTTGCAGATAGCTTTTGATGCTTTGCTTTTGCCGACCTTTTCACTACTTTATATTCAATACCAAATATAAATGTGCCATAAATAATAAACTCAGTCGCCCCGTGAACCATGAAACACGTATTACATTTATCAATGGCTTCTTTAATATTTGATATTACAGAATTTGCATGTGTACTTTTTGACAAGTGGAAGAAATTTTGAATATCTATCTTTAATATGGAGGAAACAAAATTACAGGAAAATTAAAATTAAAAATAAATTAATTATTACCTAAAATTATTTATCCTTTCGCGAAAAAACAATTCTATGGAAAACAGATAGATGAAGTATCTTCGAACTTACATATATAAGTTATAACTTAACATAACACAACATAGGCGTGCATTACCTATTCGTCCGAATTAAATACATATATGAATGATATTGATTAAGCCCGGATATTTTTAAATATTAACATAGTCATATACAAATACACACAGAAACATAGCGAAGAAAATCGTAGACGGGAAATGTCTCTTTATCACATTAGTAAACACTAGAGACGTTTTCTAAACAAGTTTATCGAGTCGCTTTCTACGTTCCAGCCAACGGGGATCTAGTACTACATACCTGATCGATAAATAATTTCCCATTTAAACCTCTTGTACTCGATTCCGATTCGCTAGGCACTTGCAGATGAAGGGTAGTTGACAAACAACAATCAATCAAAAAAATACACTATTCTCCCAGATACCGTAGAACACAAATTACTAGTTCTTGTTTTTTGCAGCTTAATTTTATAGATATTTTTGACTTTGATGAAATAAACATAATATCCGTTATTTAACCTTATCGGTGCAAATACGTGAAAAACATTATCGTATAAGTAGTAGCACTCGATAAATACAAAACCTAAGCTCACTCACGGTAAAAGCTATTTAGTAGGTCAATATCACAAAAACCACGTTACTCACTTGCGTAACGGATTTAATTAAAAATTCTATTTCCACTTCAACTATTTTGCATACAATATACTTACATATATACCTATCCAGAAGTATAGATATAATTCAATGTCGTAATGCTTATGTGTCTGATGAGAGCCGTATGTTGAAATATCCAAAACAATAATGGACATTGATCTATTGAAAATTGTGTGTTGGTATGCGCGTTGATGTTCTTTCAAGGCAAATCTGCTTATGCTAAATGACAAGGATAACGAACAATTATTAACGCATGCATTATTAATGCCAAATCATAAAGAGTTTATCTCATAAACAAGTATTGTAAAATGAATTTTAATTGAAATTAAATGGAAATTTTAACAATACGACACCACTAGACTCCCGCCAACGCGTTTTATATGTAAAATATTTCGCCTTAAACTCGTATTTTGTGGGTCGTTCACCTCTTTAAAGTATACACGTGCTAATTGATATGGAAAATACGTAGTAAATCTTGAATCTTGCGTACGATAGTTAAAGGGCTTAAGCAAAGATAGTCGGATCAGGCACAGCCTTAAGGCGGGCTTTAACAAATTACTGTCTCGACATTTAATAATGGCATATTTCGCAAGATAATATGAAGTATCTACCAAATGTGCCCTATCTCTTATTAATTGTATTAAAATACGCTTGAATGGTCATTCATACAAAGTAAAACTCTAAATCATCATAATATCTAAAAAAAAATACCAAGTATCAAAATACACAAAGTCACATACCGTTTCACGTTGAAGAGAATTTATCAATCCTTATAGAGACACTTATTCACATACCACAGATGCACAGAATCCAACGCAGGCATAAACCATTTGGATCTTCACCACAAATTCGAACACAGCCACTTTTAACGAACTTACGGGGCACGGTACACGGCGTGATTTAAGCCGGCATTCACTAAGATGTAAGCCCGTATTAGCACATACCCAAACTAGCGTCGAAAATAACACTAAAAAGACACACCGTGGCACTAAAACATCGCGAATGCTGCCTAATTGTGACGTGTTGAGCACACCATTGCTGATAATCGGCATACGATTCGAGTAAACCAATCGCTATGGTACGTTGTCAAGTTAAAACTAAGTTGAAACCGCTGGCAACGACGAAAGACCGTTGATCTAGTTGTACGGTCGGTACAGCAGTCGGACTGCTTTACCGACGCCATGCCACTGACGTAGACACATTTGTATTTCCGTCGCGTTCCCACATCAATGCACAGAAAGAGACAGCGCTATACGATCGTTCTTTAGAGTGGGAGAAGTTACAACCTGCGCCTGAGCAGCAAAGCCTCTCAACTCCATACAACCATAGCAACAGGTGAATATTGAAGTGTGTGCGTGCATTGTTGCGAGTTTTTTTGTTTGTGTGTGAATGTTTTCTTGATTGTGGTATAGTGATAAAATAGTATTTTGTTAGACGCTATATTATCAGACCTCTACCATTGACACGATAACGCTTCGACTCGTATGCTATTAGGGGAATATATTAAGGTTCAAAGTTATTTTTACGTAATAAGCTTAATACGGAAAGCATGTCACGTTTGAATTTGAAATTCATGTCTTAGTACATTTAGTTTTACATTGTGGCTTTGTTTATTATATTAGATAGTTGGTAATAAAAACCCTGGTAATCTTTTGGCTACCATTAAAAATATCAATTACCGCTAATTGTAAAATAGAGAGACTGACGTTTTTGTTGCAAAACACGTTATACTACGTCCATATGTATATGCATGCGTTTCTTTTAGATTATAACTACCTGCTTGGTTTTTATGGTTATATTTCTGAAAGTGCGTTAAGGGTTAAATGTTCCCTACTTTTTACTAATATTCCTATTTTTATGCCTACATATCATATCATTTGTATTAAATTGTGAATTTGGTGATATTTACTTTAAATCATGATCCATATAGAATAAATAATTGTAAATCTTGAAATATATATGTAGATAGAAATGTGAAGAAACGTCGGATCCCAACATTTGATTTCTATTTTTATGGAAATAGTATATGTATTCAATTCAGAATTCAAAAAACTATTTAAAAAATCTCATAGTGCCTGCACCGTTAACAGACCTCCATTGTGAAGTTAACAATTAGTTACAAATAAAACAGTACGTATCGCCCGTGTTTCACATGAAAAAAAAACGTTAGTTGAATATGTTACTGGACTTGCTGTTATGGTTTTCTTTTGTCTAAAACGAATTCTTTACATGCAATAATTAGAGCTGTTCAACGCAATAACCCATTAAGTTTCACGTCAACCCCTTTCCACTCTGAATTCCGTAAATAAAGTTCCCACACTTTTTGAACATATCAGAAAATAAATTTTAAAATTATATGTATATTGGTAAATGAAAAAAAGAATCAAAATAACATGAATTAAACTTTTTTTAATTTCGGAATTATAGGTCAGACCATAGACATGTTGATTCGAAGTGTTCGATTTAACAAAATCTTAAATTCATAGGTAAAGATCGAATTGCTTATAATAAGCAATAAAAGTTAGAGTCCCAATGAAGAACTCGTTAATTAATATTGTAATAAGATTTCGTTTTGCGACGATGTTGGGAGGACCGAGGACAGACACGAGGACTAATAATCCGTTGGAAATCAGAGCCGTCCAATTTGGAAGGAGTGCTTCTATCCATTAATCTTTATCCACTCATCCATCAAGGCAGAAAGTGTGCTAAAATAGAGGAGATCGATTTCTCTCAACCGTCTTGTAATAAATAAATGTGGACGAAGAAGGCTTGTGAAAATCATCTGACCGGGTATTATTGAACGTTAGAACAACATTAAAAGTATACATATATGTACATATTTACATCTTTTACATATGTAGATAAGGATGTATGATTGTTTTCCAACTTAATCAAACTTTGCTTTCATTTTTTAATACCCGTGGCTTCCTGTACAAATGATTTTTCGAAGAGGACATTATATTAATTTCCAAAAAGATACTTTAAATACCTGTCTATCTGAAAACATGAATGTGTTAAACTGACATTAATAATGAATTTCGTTTAGCGACTAAAATAATCAAAGGAAGTTTGGACAAATTGGTCATGCCACCATTTACTTTTAAATGTGATAGATAATCATTTGTCATAACATCTATAATCCAATTAATATTGACAACGGAACTTCGTACTAAGTTAAAAGTCATGGATAATGCGGCAGACAAACACAAAACACAAATTTAATTAAATCTTTATTTGACATCATCATCATTGCCATCACCGGCAGTTTCATCGTTCCACCGTTCAACATGGTGCGCCTCGCTAAATAATAAGTATGAAGGCATAGTTTGCCACGCTGCCCAACTGGGAGTTGGTCCGTTCAAGGCGCCTTAGAGGATTTTATGGAAGACTCTAAGATAAGCAGTTTACGTTTGTTTGCCTACACCATGATAGAAGTGACATTCAATCATTAATTACCCATTTTTATTACATATTGAATTGACACTTCTGATGACACAACTAATATGTACTAGCATGATACTAGAGACAATTATAAATATTTATTACGTAGACGTGAAATAAGAAATGTCAACAATTCTTGTTCAGTGCAGATTTGTACATTGAAACTCTTGTGGGCAGATAACAGCGCTTCTTTAATTAGTTGCAACTGTTGCAATCAACGATCTTTGTGTACATGTACCCGCTCATAATTCCAGATGCATCTATGTTTCGTATAAAAGCAAAAAAATTAAACAATTACTACACCGTATAGGCTATTCTTCTAACGTCATTAAAACGAAAGTTATTTCACACTCTGAATTTATTGTGCTAATTAAAACGTACCTGCTGATACAACGTAACATTCATTGTGTTACATTAAATGAAAGTATTTTGTAGGAAGTAGGAAGTTGTAGTCAGTTTACCTAACAATTCATTCTTTTGACGAGAATTTCCGGCAATTAATCACAATAATATCAATTATAAGTATCTCATGGCAACACAACAAGTTATGTATGTACTTCATAAGCAATAGAACATCTTCGAGTCATTTCAAATTAAATGGAGTACACATTTTTAGGACACAAATTTTCTTTTTCTTGTTAGTGTTGAAAAAGGAAGTAATATTTCAATGTTATTAATAGCGTAACGTAAAAAGTCATTATAATGGTCATTCAGTGGCAATTAAATATTGTTTAACGTGCTATGTAGAAGTATTCCATTATTATAGATAATAATGTATGCCTTTTAATGTATGGCTAATATCATCAAAGTTACGAGTTCAGGTGTGAATTCAGACCCACATGGAAGTGTTATATGGGATCTACAATGTGAGTGACATTATCTCAGCAGTCTCCACCAAATATTTGACGAAACACTGGTATTTGGTGAATAAAATCCATTGAATTTCTTTTAAATATGATGAACATGTATGTAAATACTGTTATAGCTATATTAGAATGTAAATATTCAAATTAAAACATTTGTGTTCCTGTCTCCAAATTAATTCTCTGAAGCTGAACTTGGATTATAAATCACGAATTTCTACGGTAAATTCAATTTATTATACGATCTTAAGGAGTGAATATTTCTTAAGAAATAGCTACACCTGATTTACTACAGGAACTGCTTTTCAACGATAATTGAAGCCTGTTATTTATTAACCCTCTGCGTACGTTCACTTAGTTGCATGCAAATAAACATTGTTATTAAGGGCATGGCATGTTTGCCGCTGCTAATAAACATGGGTTGACCAACTTACCGTTTCAATTACTGTAACGGCCGGTGACAAACGGCGTCATACACACTATGTAAGCTTGATGCGGAGTTGTCAATACGGCTCCGCTTTACCCAAGCTCGAATAAAATCAAATCAAATCAGTGTGGATAATTATATTTAAATTGAACCCACTGTGGACTAATAAATCGAGTCATGTTTTGTACTGGAACAGGATACTCCGCTTTGAAATGTCCGTTTATCCAAAAAAAGAACTCTTGGGTATAAAAATAAAAACAGAGGAATGCTATTAATAAAATAAAAATAAAAACACATTATTTTTACGCAACACTCTGTACAGGTTCACTATAGGAGGGGGTCTGTTAGTGTCAATTGGTTGTTAGATACTAATAGTCATATTGGGAGATTAATATTTATAGGTGAAAGCACTACAGGAACGAAACTTTAAGTAAAATCAGACCAGTTATAAATATTACTATGATTACAGTTAGTAATAGTATGTGTCCGGTTCGTGACTGGTAACCAAAACGCTGTTGCTTATGAGTACTGTGACAGTCGCCTCTAGTATACACGCGGACCAGCAACCACACCCGTCAAACCGAAACACGGAATGTTATAATACCAACTATTTCAGAAATAGATATAGCGGTTGTACTTCCCCCGGCAATCCTATCCATGTTTTACCACCTACTGAACAAAGATTGTCGTAATAACGACTGCTACATAACAGAAATAGGTGTAGAGGTTGTACTTCCCCAGGCAAACTGTATACATATTCTACCACCTATTAAACGTCAGAAAAGACCACTTTTCTCTATTGAATATCAGACCAGGTAGGATGTTTACGTGCAAAGTTGAGGCGTGTTTCCAGTTCGTGAACTGGCTTGTGGGGTGTAAATCAATACGTAAACAGAGTAAACATATTTATATTTAATTTTAGCTGTATACGTTACAGTTTCTTGCTAAGCTCGCTTTCGTTGTATGTTAGCTCCGAAAGAAGATTTACAGAATGTAAAAAAAAAACATAACATAGAAAACCCCCTAATGAGAGAAAAATTCTAAGAAACCTGTATTTGTTAGGAATGACGGGCGTAGCGTAGCTATCTATAGCTTTGTTACACGATTAACTAGTTTTATCCCGAACAGAGAATAATTGGATTAATTCCGAACTTCAGTTAGAAAATTCTAGAAACACATCTTAGAAACACAAACAATTATGTAAAATAAGCTGCTAGAGAAATCTGTATTTGCGTGTATATAAATATAATTATGTGGTCCAATTAAACATCTGATTTCGATATATGTATATGTCCAATATTAGATTTGGTATATATATCCATGTCAGAAACACCTATTCCGCGATTATATTATTGGAGTGTTGATGTGTAACGATTCCTCACTTTATTGAGGAAATTATTTAAATTTATAAGTTCTAATTGCTAATGATCCTAGCGTGCTATGTAGCTTATCTGACTGGTCGTTTAAAATACAATTAGGGTTACTATTATTGAAAATATTAAAAATCAATTATAAATGAATGGCCCACAAATTTTTAACATACTGATGAAGTAATCGTAGTTAAATACAAAAGTTTTGAAAGTTGTTTTAAGGCTTTTTAAGACAGTACCTATTTACATATTTATCAAATTATTATTTAAAAAATAGCAAATCTCTAAGTTAATAAAAATATTGTCATTGTTATTCAATTGCGACACAAAAACACATAAAGTTGTATAAAAAAAAACTCATTAGTGCAACATCTAATCACGGGATTGTTCAACTCCAGTGTTTAATCACTGGATTGTCTCTTGCGACAGTTTATTGGCGTCGTCAATGAGCGCCGGAAGATAAACGAAGCAATTACGAACTTAAAGCACTTGTTGTACCGACATTGTCTCGCGATCAACTGCTAAAATAATACTTGTGAGTCAATTATATTAGTAAAATAAATAAAAAACAATTATTTACCAATGTCATTTTCGTCAGTCGTATTATATGAAATAGGTAATAACATTGCTATTTTAAAGGATAATTTTCAGTCTGCAAGTGATGGGCCAGTTATTGATTAATTATTAATATAATAACTTTCTACGTGTTCACAGCACATATAAGAAATATTGTTATAGGATTACGATAGCTACTCTGGAGATTTTGTACAGATACATACATATATAGTGCACTAGATTTTAGTGCACATATATAAGACAAAAAAGGTAGAAATTGATTTGCATAGAGGAAAATCTTTTATCTTTCGTCAAATAAATGTACGTCTACGGTTGAACGGAACTTAAGGGGTTGCTCCCTCTCCTATAAATAAGGGTTCCTGCTTACGTACCACTTTCTTTTGCCTTAATTACGTAAAGTAATCAAGTGGAAGAAAAATAGCATCTCATCAAAGGAAGCTGAAGATTTGAAACAAAATAATTGTTTTATTTCAAATATTTTACCTATATTTTTTTTATCTGTATCAAAATTGCAAATGGATAAAAAAAAAGTTTCTAAGATTAAATTTTAAAATATAGATGGAAGACGATATGTATCAACATTCGTTAGTTATTTACAAACATTAATATCTTATTTATTTAATATCTTATGTATTTTGTACACGTCTTTCATTGGAATATAACAATAAAAGCACTATGGTGTAGCCGTAATAAAAGAATTATTTATATAGAAACGATTATTTTTCGCCAAACAGATGTTTACCAACGTAATTTGCCTTTTAACTAATAAAAAAAAGAACACAGATTTATGTATAT
>DWQQ01000329.1:0-12116 GCA_018244775.1 Oxynetra roscius flavomaculata
TGCATTACAACGTATACGTCTTGAAACAAATGAAAATAAATAGCCAAGACTTGCCGAAAAAAGTTTATAGGCCGTGGACACTCTACTTAAGCTTCTCACCTTTCTACTATAGCGTAAAAGCTCAAAAAAATCATATTTCAGTAATATACGTCACAGAACTGATGTAGCGAATATTGTATCAGGCGAGATGCTGAGTAACGGACTCCTTAAACTGTTTTAAACTTGGAATTTTTATATACATATACGTAATATTATAATAGTTAAATATTAACAATTAACTAAGTTTTTGAACTTTGTGCGTTTTTTCGCTAATTCGAATGGTGAAATATGGTTGTTCCAGACTGACCACCGACAGACACCGTAGATAAGAATCGCAGCATTGATCGAGCCAACACGTACAATAGTGACAGAAATATACTGTTTTATACAAATATATACAAAATGTGCACGTAAATAGCTTAAGGTGTGTATACATAAGAATAAACAAATGGGTAAAAATAATAAGTTTCTCTTTTAAAAACAGTATAGAAGGGTAGTATTGCTAAGAGCCATTTCACTCAGACAAATGAATTCTCAGGAGTTACAAAACGAGTAAGAAATAGTCAGGTTGTACATATTAATTAACTATAAATCTAATGTGGGCCAATTCGACGATAGCGTGGATAATAAAAAAACTGAGGCAACATGAGGCAATACCTCAATATTAATAACAGGATTTTGTTTATTAAAGAATGCTCACTACATAGTTGACAAAAAACCACTTATATGACTCTTGAATATGGCCTATCCTCTTGTTGTCTGCCAATTAAAAGATAATAGAACGTGTTTTAAGCATAAATGAAGTTATAAAGTCCATAATAATACTTTGATATTTGAAATATAGTCTATGGGGCCATCTTATCATCAACCCTCACACATCTTAGTCGATACGATAAATAGCAATTGTATTGTATTCACTGCGTATAGCCGTCTAAAACCTACGCTTATTTTCCAAATATGTTCAGTCCCGTGACCTCTGAGTCCGCAGCAGGTACCATGACCGAAATTTTGTGCAGTTAAGAAACACACATACATTACTCATTTTCAAATAAATTTTATGGACCAAAAAGTACCTATAAGTAAATGAGTAATAAATTTGAAACAATATCGAGTTTAAATAACGTCTCTCGGGTGAAACTCGTAGTGATCAAGGAGGCGAGGTTGTTTCGAACAAAGAGCCAACGAGAGATAAATCGTGCTAAAGTACGTTTCGTGAAATGAAATTATCGTTGAACAATTTAATTGGATATGCAGAACAGGATAAAAGTAGGTAAAATTTATTATCGCTTGTTCGTCCTAGAAATTGTAAGCGAAAACTAGTTTATAAAATAGTTATACTTTCTGAACCTCAATTATTTTTAGTGCATAGTTTGAAAATCTTTTATTTTATACGTACTAGGTAAACAACCGTCACGCCAGGTCCCTAGCGGAGTAGGCAGAGAGCACGGAGTGCCAATACGTACTAGGTATATGTATGTAAACATACTTAGATATCTATATATTTCAAATTCAATCAGTTATTTCGCTATTTCCAATATTGTATTCTATGTACTGAAAAATTGTAGTCTGTAATCTAAAATAAAAACAATAAAAAGACATAAATAACGAGTTTTTAAAATAATCGTAGAAAGTCTCTTAAAAGTCAACTAGCAATGTCACGTAAATATGTTTCAAACAAAGCTATAATTGTACCTAATATTACAAAGGTAAATTTCAAAGATAAAGTTCAAAGATAAAGCTCTTCCATTTCTAAAATTGTTTCATCTATTTATAGAATTACATAATTGCTATGGAATTTGTTAAATAAATTGTTCCGGTTTTTCTTTTTTAAACTAAACAACGTAGGGTTTTCTAAACTACGCGTTCAAATGTTTCAAATAGAATTCAAAAGTAACAAAGAAATTGAGGAATTTTGAAATTACTTTATGATAATATGGATGCCATAATATCTACCATGCATTTTATTGTATAATTAAATCAAATGATTACAATTGAACGCTTAGATACACAACCCGCGCCTATAGTGGGATGTAAAAGGGTGACAGTCACTCGCAAGAATTTTACACAATTGTCGGTATCCCTAACAAAATATCAATGTACACTAAACATGGCATTAATATGTATCGGGCGCGACCGCTCCACAAGAAGGTTGCGCGGGCTCCGCGCTGATCAGTACTGTTGTTTAATGATGCGGGTTCAATCCTTCCACAACGTACGGGCCGCCTCCGCCATGAATACAAATGTCCACCCGGTGAAATTTTTTTACACTCGCAAAACTCAATACGCAGGTAGCAACAACTACTTTGAAATTTCAAAGTAATTTTTCACCTCCACAACGGTTACCAGTATTTATATACAAACCCAAGTAAGCCCGTTGCGGTCAAGCGGAATAATGAATTGCGGTTTTCAATATAAACTAAAGGTAATACACGAAAGATTTTATGTTAGTGATTAATTTTACAAAGCTCATTTGATAAAGGTGATTATAGCGTATATCGAAATATTTATTTATACTTTATTGTAAATTTATTCAAAGATTGTACGAAAGGCGGATTTATGCTACAGGCATTCTCTGTCAGTCAACTTGGGCAAAGCATATAGCAACGAACGCGGTATAAGAAAAACAAAATGTAAATACTTCAAAAGAAACATTTACCAAAAAAATAAAAATAGTCACAACTAGAAAAGACTGATTATAAATAATGACTTGATGCAATACCAATATAAATATTTAAAATATAATACTCAACGGTACCTACTAAAATAAAACACGCGATACTGAATGAACGTAAAAGATTTCAATGAGTTAAAATACACAATGTAATCGCGAATGGAAATATTAGTAATACCTTATTAGGAAGGTAAACAAATAAATTTTACACGCGTTGTTTATTGCCAAATGTTACCAAAAACCAAACTCTACTTACGACAAAATTAATGTATATATAAAGAAACATCCACTTTAATTTTAAATCATTTTTTTCTTTATTAGTAATTTTAAGTACAAAGCTATTTCGATGGAATTGAAATATACTAGTAACACAAAATTCCGTTTACCGAATAAATGCTGTATAAAATACGAAAGAACATAATACACTGGATAAAATATTTGTATCAGATAAACTGCCCAATTTGTCCGTTGTATTCGTTTCAAAAGCTCTTGAACCAAAAGCATTTTGGTGCCTATATCTGATGATCGTACATATTTCCCAAAATGTACCTTTCACCTTGTGCCTTCCCAAACTACTTCCACTACCCAAGAACAAAAATACCCTCACACACTATGACGTCATCTTAAATTTTGACATAAAATATCATTTTCCTTGGAATGTCACGATATAAAAAGGGTTTCTTATAAATATGCGTGCGCGTGCTCTTGCGCGCCTGTGCGGGCCGTTGACGTAGTGACGCCGCAACTATGTCAATGCCGCAGCCGCCGCGCGCACTATCTATCGCATACTCCTATCGACCTCTTCGATTATTGGAGAACAACATCAGGCAACGAACTGAATCCCCTAATATACAACGGCGTATTCCAACGGCTCAACTATTTAAGCAAGCAACTACTTAATCTATGAGTCTCACTTATTGGCATTTTCCGGCCAGTATTTTAAATCGCTGACGTATTTGTATACCGCGTTTTTAATTGATACGGAAACACAAAAAGAACAACTACCCACATCAATAATGCAAAAACTCTGAACTGGGAGTTTAAAAAAAAGTAAGTATATTTAATACTCTGTGAGGCTAACCATCCTACTTAATGGAGACCCTTTTACCACACAAGGCCTTCTTCATACTAATCCTATACAAGTTTGTTCAAAATTGTTAATATCTATGTGTACGATTTATATGCAAATACATACTTGGTGGCCTTTCATTATATCTTTGTAGATATGTGAATATCCGGTACGAATTGACCAATGTTGCTGCGCGTAGTTATTTAATATTACAAATATTTTTTTGTAAATAAATATCTTCGAACAACTCCCCATTCGGCCATCTGATTACAAACTGAACAGTGGCAGCGTTTTAGTGAATAGAGGGCTGATAAACTACTTTACAATATATACCTTTATAAACAATTTTATACTCCCAGCCACGAAACAAATGCTAACAACACAAATAATTGTCTCGGGGGAGAATCAAACCCATTACCCCCTGAGCAGTCAGTTAGTGCAGTGATTAGTATCACTAATCACTGCACTAACGGTCCAATCCGTTTTAATAGACATATCTTGAAAAAATAGATATGAATATAGATAAATTAAATCCGTAAAGCAAATTTAAAGTAATGAAAGGGAACAATCTTAAATTCTATCTTTATAAAGATACACTTATGCTATCCATAGCGCGTACCAAGAAATGAAAATCATTTCGTAAACAAAATTTGGAGCATTAGAACCATAAAATTAGAATTTGCTGACTTATAATAGTCATAAACAAGATTCTGACTCCAAAAACTCCAAAACAATTATCACACACGAGATACTATCGTCAAATACTAAACGAATGTAAACATTATTCATCACTATTGATAACAAATGATGTAAGTATGTAAACTCATATAAATTACATTGCCTTAACTACATATATTATGTAATTACAACAAATCCCCTAAAGACAACGTTCATTCCGGATTTAATGTTTGTATTTAAACCTGTCATTAACAAAGTCAAGATCTTCTATGCCCGGGGTCTTGTTTCAAAATCTGTTTGAATAATAAATGGCAGTCATTTGGGTCAGCAGTTTTATTCAATCCGTGCCTTAGGGGCAAATTCATTCGTTCTAAACATTTTTATAACTTTATAAAGTTAGATCTGTGAAATCCTATATATGTATGTAACTTGCCATCTTACCCCGCCTAATGATTACCCGATGTTCTCCGGCTGAATCATATTCCAAATGGGAGTGGATCTTATCAGAACTTTGTTATTGCGGTGGGCCTTTAAGATTCAGTACGCTAACATCTGTGCAGTATTCATTGAGATTATTATGTATCTATGATGCGGCGGTAGACGAATAATTCGAAATATCTTTTAGTTTCTTAATGTAACCATTATTCCTGCTCCAAATTATCAACAATCAAAGATAACTTCATAATGTTATTATTAATTCCTATCTTGTCAACAAAATAGCTATAATATTTTTTTCATCAGTGCATGGTTCTGCCAAAGTGCCGCACTGAAGCAACGTGCATGCTTCAGATCTCCCGCAGTTACAGTAGAGACTTGTACCTATGAGAATTTAACTATAAAATGACATGACATCACAGTTGAATGTGTAAAGACATAGCATGACTATAGAAATTTAACTATAAAATGACATGACATGATATGACTATAAATGACATGACATGATATGGCTATAAATGATATGACATGACTATAAAAATAGATTTATTACGATCATGTACTTATTTAAGTTGGTACTCTAAAGGTCCAACCTAAAATAGAAATAAACCTATCCTGTTTTATGAATATGACCGCAATTTTTAAACAGCTGCAACCATTTTTGTCGAATAGGAAATATTCAATTAAATCTAAATATGAGAAAATGTTCTCATCTTTCTTGATTACCGAAGTGCACAGTTAAGAAGATAATATTAAATTTGATAAACAAAATTGCACATTAGACAAGATTGTTTATTAACAAATATTAACATCGGATAAGGCACCGGCCCACAAAAGTTCAACCAAAGGAGACGACAATTTGTGCGGACACGATCTTATCACTAAGTTAGACCCTTTTGAAAAGTCAAATGTTATACGAAAGACACTTTGTCTTGTAGACGACTCATGAAATATATCCACAATACTATTAAGCTGGCCGCTTGTAGAAGCGAAATTGTTAGAGAGGCTTGCCAAAAAAGAACCACTTCTTGCAAGACAAGATACTACGAGGAGAATGTACCTATTATATTTGTCACTTCGCCAATGACAGATAAGCACGGCAGCAGGAATATTAATGTATTTGATGTTATTGGGGCCCCAGGATTGATTCAGAGAAAAAAGGTATATTAAATTAGTTACAAAATAACAAAATGTTAGGAGGGAAAATGCTTTCATATTCTAAATACCATTCGGTTGCTGATTGGATATTTCAACATGAAAATAAATCTGTGCGGCGTTAAAATATACTCTATATTATATGTATATATTTAAAATTAGTGATGTTAGTGTTAGAATGACCTAAGAGTAGTCCGGATATAAATATGTTCTAGAATTTATAGTACACTGTAAAACATGTTTATCGAATAAACATATCGCTAACATCAATGACCATTATGACGCATTTAGAAAAAGTAGGTAAAATATTGCTCTGGGAAACTTCATCTGGAAAAATTTTAACGATCAGTGGCATTTTTTTGGGAAGCTTAGATCCATTAATTATTATCTATGATCTCGTTATCGTTGTTATTTTCTGTTTCTTATTAGTTATCCACATAACAAACATAGCAATTATTACATAAACGGTTGCATATTCGCAAAATTTAAATAGTACTACTTCATGTTGATAAATTTTACATTAAAATAATATACCTTCTGTTATAGCTATATATAGCACATTAATGTTATCGTACTTCATAACTGTAAAGGTCATACTCCGTGTTTCTAAATATTGGTCCATTTGATATGTTATTCTTGCAATACTACTTATGTACTGTGATAATTTTAAATAATTTCATTGTAAATTCGGCTCTAAATTTATGAAGCCAAAAACACCATATTCATTTAGGATAAGTTACGCACTGTCTATTAGAATTTTCTAGAAATATTTGACTCTCGAATGTCACATTGTTTACCCATTCACACTGTATAGATGAATTTTTAGAGATGTCTAGTTTCCCTTTTATAACTTTATATAAATATCAGATTATGAGTAAGGCTATATTATTATACATTTGAAAATAATAAAAGAAAGTTCAATCCACTTTTACTAAAACAAAATACTATATATTTTAAATTTGAAATAGTGAGCTGTTACGCATTAGGTGTCATTGGCATTGTAATTGTGCATTTTATAAATCATGTCATCGATCTCATAAAGATCTTTAGTTCTATTTGTGTTTAGAAACCGGTTTCTTTTGGCTACAATGACTATTTAATTGCATACGGTCGTGTGTTACAACTATACAATAAAATAAAAAATTAAAAAACAAATAATTTAGTTGTTATCGGCATCAAAAATTTTAAAGGCACTCTATTAATTACTTTCAGCATACCAACATCAATTTAAAAAAAACTTCATCTCTCACAGTCACTAACTTTCATGCATTTATGCAAATCCAATCCCCTGTGAAACAAGTTGACTTAACCCGGTCATAGTAACATAAATATCTCCCACGAGATCTATTTTTAACAACATTGAACCAAAACGTGCCCTCCCGTCTACTGTGGCTCGAAAATGCTCTGTAACATTACGTGTTAGACGCAATGGGATGGAAATAATAAATGTCACATGTTTTTGTTGTGTAAATTCTTTTGTTATCACTCGTGATTTTAAATGACTTCGATGTGAATAGTAGACATTTTTTAAAGTATAGATAGATAGTTAGTAGTACAGTTAGTTAGTACATATGAACGTATTATAACACTATCTGTTTATATTGACAGCCAAGTTGAGGTCATGTCGGGATATTCAAACAAACATTGTGCCTCCGTCATGTGCGTGAACTTATCAAATCAAGCTTTTCTTGCTTAAATCTCATATTAGTATAAAGGTGCGATTTACGTGGATCGCTAAATACTTGCGCAAATAGCTCTACTATAGATATATTATCATAAAATATGTACTTTGCCGAATCATACCTATTCACTAACGTGCGTGGATTTGAGTTCGAATTTAGATAGTTTAAATAGTAATAGCCCCAAGAGCCCAAATGTTCATTGTAGCTAAATTTATGTTCCAGAATGTTCGGGTAAATTGCAAGTTTGAAAATCTCCTCGGAAATTGATTTCTGACAGCGAAACATTTCTGTGCAAAAAAATCCAAAAGTTTGCTTACTAGAAATTTGTACACAGTGAATATCTTCTTAATATTAACATATCTTACTTTTTCAATATCTCCAGATTGTCTTAAAATGAATGTCATATACATAAATAATACGCAATTTAATTTATAACGAAAACACGCGTCAAAATTTTTATTGGCTATTTTTATATATTACTGAATGCTGCATGCCCGTTTGCTACTCTCTCTCGACATACGAAAAGTCTTTTTATATATCAGATAGTTGCTTTCACAATACACAAACCCAATATGTGTATGTTTTGCGCTGTCGTGAACCTGTCGTCTCGACAAACGAGTTTCGGTGCTCGCCATTACACTGGATCTCATTGCGCAAAGCTTGATATTAATGACGTGGTCGTAGCTAATACGCTCGTTACGGCTACAACTTCCAAGGTGCTTCGTTTCACTTGCGGCTTAGGAATTACAGGTCTTTGCGACAGCCTAATATGATTGATAAACAATAAAATGGTGTCCAACGTCCTATATTGTTAATACAAACACTCTAAATAATGATATTTTATTGCAAAAGAAACTAAACGTGAAGTATGTATTGTGTATCATATAACTATGACAGTAATAGAAAATAGAAGATTTAGGAAATCCACTCGATGTTAATATTTTATATAGAGCTAACCGCTAGCTTCGCTGCGCACAAGCAATGAATCGGAGACTTAAATATAATTTTGAAAATAAAAATGATTTGATTGAAAGATAGTAACCAAACAACTTTATAAGCAAATAATTTCATTTATAAATATTACACGATAATGGCTTTGTTCAGCGACAAATAGTAATTTACTGAAGAAACAGTAAAATAGAAGGATGAAAAGTAAAATAAAATATAAACAAATAGTCCTTGTCCTTACTAAGTGTTCAACTTATTTCCATATTTAATTAAACCTAAATTGACAACGGCTTTAAGACAAACATATTACAAATAGAAAACTTAACAAAGAGTTATTTTCCTTGTTATAACATTATTTTACATTTATTACACATAAAATAATTACACACAAATAAAATTTATTATACTCTAATTATTTCACAATGCACTGAACTAACAAAGAAATCCGTCAAAGAAAGATTTAAAGAAGCCTTTTCAGTAAATTCAATTTCCTGGTAATGTCGCGGTAACTTCAATTCCTTGCTATTGCATCTTCACGAGGCCTTGGACGTTGACCGAACGCCTTAACCGATATCCGGCCGCACCTCTCAGCGCCGGGATATTGGAAAAATGTTAGGTGCAGGTGCGATCTAATGCCAGAGAGCACGGCCGTAATGGAATTTTGTGAAATTGCAATGTGATTGAAGGATATGTTTTTTATTATTTTAAATAAATTAACAATTTCAATGCAATACTTATTTGGCTAATAACATCGTTAATAAAATCATATTGAAAATCCATACAAAAACATGCATTTGAATTTCTGACACTACATATATGTACATATGTTGGTGTGTTTGTTCATAAATAGTGACACGCAACATTATGCTTTTAAATGTATGGTATAGTAATTAGTATCAGAATTTTTTACATAGAAGATTCGATAGCTTTAAATTAAGTAGATTTTAAAGAAGGCACTGTTAGCTGAACATTATCCTTCCGTTGAAATATATGTCATGTTTATTGAAAAGGAAAATTACCACGATTTAGACGTTTGACCTATAATACCAAAACTTGTTCGCATTCTCTTTCAACATCTCTAATTACCAAGAATAACAATTAAGTTACTGTAATTGCCTGTACTTCCCCATAAGTTACTGTAAGTGCCTGTAATTACAGGCACTTTTATTTTTCATTATATACATTGCTATAAGATATTTTTAAATGATTTTCTTCTTAATTGCAGTGGCCTTGGAGTTGGTATGTACTTCTCCTTGTATTGGACAGATCTCATGGAGATAAGTTCACCCTCGGTTACCTGACCGGCTCCCAACGGCGTCCAGGTGACTACAACTACCAAAGACCAGGAAGAGTAATATCGGGTAAGTTTCAAAAACATAAATCTAATTGAATGCGTTCAAAAATGTTTCATAAATGGAAATTAAAATATTGCTACCCAAACGGTACTAAAACATATGAATAAGCTGAATATGTCACATGTTCTTCATAATGTTATGGAATGAGATCGTTAAAAGATGTTTAGTATTTTTATTTCTATTATCGCATTGAACTTTTTTTATGTAGATCCAGATTATCATTTAAATTACACCGATTACAAATTCGAAATATTTATTACAAAAGTATTTTTTTAATATATTTTATTAACAATATGTACTCGTATGTGTGTACTAGATTATTATTTAAATGTATGTCAATAATAATGACAGAAATATTCAATTTTACGGGGCGGTGTGAATGTTTGCAAATCATCTAAAGTGCAGACTGCTCTAATACTTTTTATAGTTCAAGAATCACGACATATAAGAAGTAAAAAATATTGCTGGAGATGTTTTTTATACGCATGAGAGCGTTAAATGGCAGTAAAACTGTTATAAAAAGAAATCTTACGCGATTGCTACATCGTTCTTTATATAATTACTCACGAAGCCCAAAGAGAAAATTCCAATTGCCTAGACATGGATTGTCCTTATATTTTTAATTAAGTATTTCACCAGACATCTCTGATCTTCATCTAAACTCAAATTTATTTGTTTATTTGTTAGCTTCATTATTATCTTTGAATTCTATACGTAGTTGAAATGTTAATTTATTTAATACAAATTTATTTTATAATACTTCTATACAAATAATAGTCGGAAATCTCTCAAATCAGTCATATTAATACAAAATATTACAACATAATTTTGATTGTATGAAATTGTGTATCATAACTGACCGAGCAATCTGGCCCGCGCCTATTAGCGCTTCGCAGTAGTTGGCACACGAATGCCTACATCTTTGCTGCAATAAACCTGACGCACGCATAATTTTATAAATAAATCTGTTTATTCACCAGGAGCAATTTCAATGGCAGTCGAAGAGGTCAACGAAAAGCTGCTGGGACCTATGGGACACTCTTTGGAGTTCGTCGTGGCAGAAACTTTTGGACAGGAAGAAGTATCGATACGACAGGTTAGTTTTTTTTTCTCTAAATTAATAGCATTGTAGAAAAAATGATGCCAAAAGCACATAACAAAAAAATCATAACAATTTAAAATAAAAGTTACCTACATTTCAATACATTTTTCAAATAATTGACTAATTTCGAAATGAATAATGAATTACTAACGTATTCCCGGCATGGTCCTGAGAATGTTCGAAATTTAGGAGGTATTTTTTCCAATCGGCTGCGAAATTACCCGCCAGACGGCGCGCACTCACTCGTCCTCCATTACTCTTTTACAGACTCTGAACGCGGATTGGAAAATATAACTCTTAAACAATTCCTTTTATTCTTTTCTTTTGAGTACATACAGAGACTCGTTTTATTTACAATTGCACAAGTCCTTTGTTGTATCCACGTTTAAATGTATTCTAGCATCGCGTTAAAGAAAATCTCAAATAAGTCGAATTTAAAGCATAAAAAAATATAAGATATGCTACGAGTAAATAAGGAATACCTACGTAGAAACAGGTTAAGAATAAAATTCGGAGGGATCGATTACTTCCTTTAGTCGACCCTTACGAATAGCATTGTTATGACTGATTTTATTGTGTTTAAAAGAATAATTTATACTAATATTTACCTTTTATCTATTCAATATACTTGTTAAAATAGTCAAAAGTAATGTACCAGGTAATCTCTGTTACAAATAGGTACAATCTGTTAGCGTCACTAGTAAATAAAAAAAATGCAGTTATACACAAGAATGTACGTTTTATTCATTTAAGATTTAATTCTTGTGAAATTGATGAATAAACCTGGAGTTTATATAATAATCTGCTATAATATACCTTGCTGCTACTAATATCTTAATAGAGACTGAGAAAATCTCAAATTAAAATTCGTTATATTAGCGACTCTTCTACATTTTATAAACCGGATTGAGGAATCTAGGACATAAAATACAACAATCGGCTACATTACGAATGGATGTTTGCTACACTTTATAAACCGACA
>DWQQ01000330.1:0-12099 GCA_018244775.1 Oxynetra roscius flavomaculata
GCACTCGTTATTGCATACTCCCGGAGGCCTGCGAAGTGTTCGATATATGGATGAGGTTGTTGGGATCAAACGAAGCGATCTAAGTAAAGTGTGTGATCCTAAACTTGGGCGCATACGCATGGGTCAATAAACATCGAGTCAAACGACCATTTTTGGCCATTGATTGAACATGATGGGCAATTTCTAGATAAGATGTAATTAATGAACAACTCTATCAATCTATAACTACCATCCACGTAGATCCGACTGTAAGCACCGAACCATCGAAACGTTTACTACTCGTAAGCTGCAGTTATATATGTTGCAATATTTCCGCTGAACCACATCCGCATCTCTGAAGGAGGGCTGTGACGTCAAACAAGATATTCAATCTGAGCACACCGGAGTGCTAATACCATCGGAAAATATTTCTCAAAAAAACGCAATAAACGCCGAGCAACTTGTTTTGTTTTAGCGTGTATTAAATTTTTGGGAATATATAAAATTGTTGTTTACCAAGTCGTAATTCAACGATCATACGCAGTAAACTATAATTAGCTGCATGACTACATACAAGTGTAATACAATAAATAAAAACTGGTACTAGCATTATATGGCTGCAGTGAATAACTTAGCTTATCCATTTCTCAACTCGACGACACAATTCAAAACAAAATGTTTATCAGGCGGAAATAAAAAAATAAAAAAACATCAACAAAAAACAAACAATCAATATAAACAAACAATATAAATATTAAATACACACAAATGTGTGTTGATAATTAAATTCAAATAGAATCTTTTTTAAAACATTAAAAAATGATAGGACAGAAAGCTTGAAGTTGCATTGGAATAATTAATTAGAACTTTTAATGACTGCATAACAATTCATGTGCGAAAAATGTTAATGATAAACAATTTATTTGATTATATCGTCATTACCATTATTGCAATCAATAGAATGTTTAATGAATGTAATGTACATATTTAGCCTCTTAGGTGGGTTACACGGAAAATTGGAAGAATATTTCATAATTCGAATGTTTTGCTTTTGGCCATGTTTTCTTCGCGTCAGTAGCCGTGACCGCCGGTTGATTTAATTTTTTTACAAGAACACTTATATTTGATCGCCGGCGGTCGTCCAATCGTTGCTCTCGTTGGTTAAAATCACATAATCTTCAATACGAGAACATGTAAACGTAATCCTATTAGCACGCAAATTTTAGTGTCAATCATTGATAAACACTCACAAGGTACTCGTGAAAGAGGCCAATGAGCAAATTTTATAAATTCACTAAATATTCTATTTTGATATACATATTTAAAAATCACACAGTCTTAGTAAAATGTTAAATGACATGTAGTGTATTTTTTTCATTCTATTTACCTGAATGCAAATGCATGGCATTAAAAGTTCCGATACACCCCCTGAGACGATGGTCCTTCCCAATCTTCCATGTCACAAAAAGAGGACTGAAATTAATTTTATTTCAACTTTAAAACAATAAACTTGCGTAACATTGGTTAAACATATGATAAAATAAAATTATATGTTCTTATTTATGAACGTTTTGTGATTGTATTCAGACCACAATGTCCACCATCTTGATCGCTCTGTAGATTGAAATGGCGGAATTTCAAAGACATACCTAGTAAAACCCCGAAAAAATCTAATTACACTTGATAAATATAATGGTCCCAGGCTGCTGGGTGATACAATTTTCAGGAGGATTTTGTTAATGATAAACTTCAGATATAATGTTTTCTTTTATATTGGTAGTACCCTATCAAATGTAATCAAACTGACTCGTTTTTTTCGCCAAATAATAATACCTACTGGCATTGCTGATACACACAGACACATAAGATCCACTTCTTAAACTTGCTATTGATATTATAAATGCTAATATAACTCAAACTTTAAGGGTTTAAACATTGAACGTTGAAGGGTTTTCTTCAAATTTGGACGCTTTGGATTAAAATGGACTATTTTTAATTTGTTTGTGAAAAAATCTCTGTACATTCCTATTAGAAGTACTTACATTTATCATGAGACCGAAATTATCAAGGTGGCCAAACACTCCTATTCATTAAAGTGTTTTACCAAATTTATGAAAGAATTTGTTTAATTTATAAATTTTACTGTAACCACTAAAAGCATTTTTTATTATCCACGATCGAAGAGACGGTTAGGTAACGGACTGCAGCTACGCATCGACTTACACATTTTAGCGTGGCAGATTAATTAAAATGGTCAATGGGGCCATTATGAACCTTCATTAAAACATGTCAATAGAATCAGTTTTACATAAATATAATGTGAAAACTGTCACTTTTTGGCACTAATTAACTAATTTAGTATGGTCTACATATCTTGTTATTGAACCACACCATTTAATTTATAAATTATTAAGAAGACCGCATAATCATTGCCCCTAGCTGCAATCTTTGTATGCGTCTTGGAAATACTTGAGTTTTTAATCGATATTCGAGGACCTAAAAACCATTCATACAACAAAAACAGCAAGAATAAATTGTAACAAATTAAATCAATATGGTTTTTTTTGTACTAACTATATAAATATGTGCTTTATATGAAAATAAAAGTTATGAAATTGACAACAATTGTAAAAAATATTTTTACATTATTCAACAAATTTATTGTTAAAGGCTCATATTATATTGGGTCATTCTTAAAACTCCAACAGGCAGTAGAGTGGCCAAATACTAGACTATTACGTAATAAAACAAAATCTTTAAAAACCACAATGCCCATAATCTTTTCACCTTATATTGTATTGTAGAAAACATTGTGATATGTAAATGAATAACTCTTAGATATTACACGAGAAGTCAAAAAAATATTGATTACTTACAAATATACAAAGTTTTTTGTAATTACTAGAGGGTTATTAAAATTAAGTATCTCAGTCCTGGACAAGCATAATGATAAAGCAATAACAATTGTATTGAACAAGTACAATTGTTTTAAAGTCAGCATTATCATACAATGGGAAAAGTCTGTCAGAGTGGTTTTTATAATGAGAAAATCTAAGAGCTTTTTGTGTGATCTGCTTGACAGGAGACAACAAACAGTGAGAATTCTAATACCTATGTATGTTGCTACGGATTTGCCATTTTAATTAAATATTTTTGTTTCAATTGTACAAATATCAAAATCTCATCATGAACATCCAATCTTGATGGCTCATTACTTATAGACAACAACATTCAATCTTGTGGGACTCATGCCCACTAGTGGGACATAAAATAGTTCTGTGACCAAATAAAACTTGGCCAAGTACACTCCCAGATGTATTATTACCCACCGGGAGGACAACACAAGGTCACCTAGACATTCAAGAATGATTATAAAAGTAAATACGATTTGCTATGCTAAATTATTCATTGTTGCTATTATTTCTACAGGTTATTTCCTGCTACAATGTCATGCCATTATCAAATAGCATGTAACTTTGCAACAGTGAATCATTGCAAATAGCACTCAAGTGTTTTTTTTAATAGGCAACACTTTATATATATTTGTGCATTGTTTGTTTTAGTTATCATTTAACACATTTTTGGGTATTTTAAATAGATGAAAACCACATTTCTAGGTTTTAAATAAAATGCTTCTTTGAAATAATATATATTTTTTCATCTATGAGTGAAATGACTAACTATATACGACAACATGTTCCATATTCAGCATTGTAACCTTTTGAGTTTCACAAGAACGGTAGTGCAAAAGGCAAAAGTTTAGGAAACTGTACTTGCGATTATTCATAGTAACCGTAGTAATTAAATACCGGAGACAAACCCTACATCCAATATCTCCAAATATTTTGATCAGATGTTCATTGATTTGTATGCATCTTTTTTGGTGAACTTGAATTGTAGGTGTCAAAAAATTGTTTACAACTTTCACTTGTTGCAAAAATCATTGGATATAATGGTACACATATAAAATGGCACATTAACATAGCTTATTTAATGCTATTCAATTATATTATAAACATATGTATGCCACTGAGTACAAGTATGGTGTTCCCATAAGTTCTATTGATGTTGATTTCAACGTTACCTATATCAAGGTTACATAATTAACACTCAAATAACAAAATTGGTAATAGGGAAACCATGGTAAATTCATGGGACTTGCTTTAAGTGGATGCTGCCAGGCGAATTCTGTAATTTTTAACTTTATATTGATTGAAATAAACAGAGCATAGGCTGTTTTTAATGAGTATATGGTGTATGTACATATCACAATGCTGATGTAGGGTAGTGAAATTAGAAGGTTTTGTGGTTTATTTTATCTCTGCAATAATGCACAATTATTTCTTTTTATAGCTTATCTTCTCTATATGGTAGACAACAGAATAATTGGTGTCAAGGTTCTTTTCCATCATCATCAAGCCAAAATATTCTATGGATATTTATGCATAACTAACCCTGACATAGCATTATATAAACAGTGTACGTGGGTACAAAGAATACTGAAAGATGTTTATTAGCTTTGTGTTTGCTAGAGTTTTTATAAAAGCTTTTGTAAATGCTGAAGTTTTTATAAAAGAGTATAAAAATATTATACCATTCAACATTCATTTTTCTTTTTAATTTTTCTCATATTTTTCTAGCTTATTAGCTTCTGTGCTTAGGTATGTACGAGCTATTTATGTCCTTGCCTCTAACATTGAAAATCAACATCAAAGTAGATTAAACCACAATCACTACTCATCATTTCTGGGGCCATTGCAGGACACTGGCTTTGTGTAATGCACACCATAGAGCCATATCTTCGGATTACCAGAAGGAGCATCTGCTTCCAGCATTTCCCAGATCATCATCCCATAGAGTTGGGGGCATACTCATCTGCTCCAAAGACTATCTGTTCTCACAGATATGGCCAGCCCAAGGTCACTTCGGTTTTCTGAATGTTTGAGCTATCAATGACATTGATACTCTGCTAAATAGATTCATTGTTGATCCTATCCTTTGGAGAAACTCTGAGTATAGATCCTTCCATAGCTGACTATAATTCACTTGGTGTAATAACCGTACTGTGAGTGTCCATATTTTGACTCCGCAAGTCATAACCAGTAAGATGTACTGGTTTTCAGGTTTTATGGTATGAATGATTTGTTAACTCTATATGGTTTCCCAAATGCTGTCCAACTCAGTTTTATGCTTCTGTTGACATCCATCTGCAATTGTTTTCTGCTAACTGGAACATTTGCTTAAAGTATGTGTACTCTGAAACAACTTTGAAAGGACGACCATTTAAGATATTAGATCTCTGATCAAGGTTTTCATATAACATTATTTGGATTTTATCTAAATTAATGACGAGAACTATCCATATCAAGGCCAATGCTAGGCCATCCGCATCCTTTACAGCTCCACCAGCAGAAGTATTTCATCTGCAAGTGGTGAGTGTTAGACATACTCTATATTTATATTTATGCCCAGCCATGTCCAGTCCAGTGTACTCCTCTTGCCTTCAGTAGTTTTCAAGTAACTGCATCATCACTCGGGGCTTTACCATTTTTTATCTGTTCTACAGACAGTAACATCTTGTCTAGGCTGATATACAGTTTGTCACTGTACTGATGCAACAGGTTGGGGGACACTGGGAGATACTGTAGGTTCACAATAGGCTTGTCGAGGACGAGGAGCATATGCAACATGTAGTTGACCATGGAAGTCCTCATTCCTGGTAAGATTTTCACATTGCAGTTCTAGCATCACATGCCATGAGCTTCATCTGATAGGCCCTCCGACCTCTATCTCCTCATTAATCAGGCATGCGCTCAAGCTCCAACGGACATGCAGTACCAATACGTAATATACGTAATATATCTTCACAGTGAACAGTTTGAACTAGCACCATATACTAAATTTAATTAATTAGAAAATTATTTTGATCCCAATTATTTTATTATATATGTGCAACAAATAATGATCATGATGATATAATATATCCTCTTTCCTGCACCACACTAAACGATTTTCTAAACTAATTTCAACGAATATGGTCCAGTGCCCCATTTACAGACCATAGACAGCTGTGGATTACACCCAAGTGATGGGTTCCAACTGTCCCTTGTTTTAATGTCATGAGACAGCTCAAATATGTGGTAAATTTATTCATATTGAGATAAATAATGCATTGTTTATAAACTCGTGTATTATGCAAATTAGGGAAAAGTTGGCACTTGTGAAATTGTATGAAACCTTAACATTGGCGTCTGTCTCGAAATGAAATACATGCCATGATATCAAAGAGGTTTGCTATGAAGTAGAAATTGTATAACGACCTGATTTGAAAACAAAAGACCCGTGCAAACAAAGCATACCCCTCACAAAGTGACCCCAAACCCCTCGTGTTGTTTTAGTTAATTCAAGGAATACTTACAAGGCCTCGTTAGTAAAATTGGGCGTCTGTGGAGGCTCCATACTATGCAGCTGACAATACAAAACATCGAAACAAAAGTAACACATATCTGGAATAGCTACAGTTTCATGGTAACCATTTATAGGTCGCTCTAGATTATTGCAGTACGAGTTGTTTAGTTTTTGTTTCTTGGTTCCACAACATACTGAAGACATGTTTGTTGCTAATTAACTTTAAACTTAACAATAAGAAACAAAGCAATCACTCAAATACACAAAGTAAACGAAATCATACACACACACTCTCCTATGGGGTTTCCTGCTACGCGTGTGACAACTGACAGATATTGTCAGTCGCAGTATTTTTTTTACTAGTTTGGATGTGAAATTTTGACATTTGACCTATTAATTATCGAGGTTTTACTATATAAGTAAAATATTGAACAAACTACAATACAATACCACTAACCGTGAACCAACAGAGCATTTAAGAAATGCATATTTTCGAAACATATTGTAATATTATATTATAAGATTTATTTTGCTTTTATGCTAGAAAAAGCTTGGGTTGCTTACAAAATAAATTTTATAGCATATATTTGTAGCTAATATGAAATTAAAAAGACCATTACTGTACTTTGAAAAATAATGCATGTCTATGTATGGCTGTTTAATAAAAGGTCTTGGTCTTAGTATATGCGACTACATAATTATAACTATCGTTACTATGTTTATGGGGCGATGGCTGTCATCGAGTTTTATTTTATTATTTTACAAAATAAGGAAAGAAGCTTTCAGTGCTTGTAGAATGAAATTATTTTGGTGAATGATGTACATGTTTTACAAATTTCTGATAGTTATAAGTGAAGAAATCGCGTACCGGTAGTGAAAATCGTATAGCAATGTTAAGTAAAGGAGCATAATAACTGACGACGATGGCGTCTGATGGTGAAATTTCGTGTACGAATGATCCTAATTTCGCTGTTATATACTCGTTTTTAAAAGTTTTCGGCAACTTGTACAGCTTAGAGATACCCACGATAGCGAAATTGCAGGAGTTGATAGAGAATACGCAAGAGGGTGAGTGTTGCGCGTCGTATTGTGAGTGTGAATATAAACAAACACGTAGGAAAGTTTTTTATTCTTTTAGTGTTGGATCCATTGAGGGAGCTTCACTTGAGGTTATTGCGTCGTGCGCTGAAGTCCGTGCAGTCGAACCGGTGGGAGCGGGGTTTGATAAAGTTCTGCCATCAACAGGCTCACCACCAAGAAGCCTGGGAGATCGAGAGGTTTTCTTACAAGAAAGCCAGTGTACAAGTGAAGTTGAAGATCTTAAAAGTGAGTCATTCCTATTTTTTATTTATCCCGCCACAAATACATATTAGACATTATGTAGATGTTTATATGTTTGTTGCTGCTGTGATTATATTTTGTTTTTTTTTTTCGTTTAAATAATTTGTTTATATTTTAAGATTAAATAAAGTGACCAGCTGTTGTTATGTTTGCATATAATCACTTACCACATATATGTGTGCGGTTTATGAACTGTTCTGTTGTTCCCAATCAAATAAAAATACATTTAAATTTTAATGGCTTTGCTTGCTCATTTGTTTTAATTTTTAATTCATTTCAATCTACTGTCTTTTTTTGTTCTTATTTGTTATTTTACAATTACATATGTTTTTTTTAAGTTTGTCACGTTATTTTCTATGCACGGTTTATATTAGTTGTTTATTATTTTATTCTCATACTAAAAAAATACATACATGGTTAGCAATGAATGAATGTATGCTTATAATATTTTTTATTAATTAAATTTATTAGCTGTCATTACTCTTGGGGATAGAGATTTGATTGTATGCTTTCTAGATAATATTAGTTTTTTTACCTTGTTTATGTAAAAGTATATGGCATGCGCACATCCAGTTACAATTAACTTTAGCGAATGCTTATTGTAAAAAAGGAAAAATCTTAGCTGTTTAAATAAGATTATTTACAGATCTTATTGGTATTCTTTTTTATATGTTTTGTTTATATGCAATAATGGATGTTGTATTTTGTAACATGCCTTGACTTGTATCTATCAGGGTCATACTTGAACTTATTAGCACCATTAGAAATTGTTTAACACTTAATTGCAATATATTTATCATATTATATTTTTATTTCTTAATTACATTAATTTTAATTATACTGCCAATAGGTCGTTTTAATTGATGAATTTCTATTTATTTAATATTTATTGATTTTTCACATTTTGTTTCTTAAAACGAATATAAACAAAAATTGTAATATTCGATTACACATTACTTTATCAATGTTTATAAATTACTATTTCCGGCATAAAAATAGCTTAATACGTTGTCTAATAGCCGGATAGATGAAAATGTAACACCTAAATGGATTCCGTTATTTATGTTCCACAGTTGTTACTTGAGTATCAATTTACCTGTCATCCAAAATTCAAGAGTGCAGTCAATGCAATATCATCTAAGGAATTAAGATTGGATCCCGTGGGAAGAGACAAGAATGGCTGCGTGTACTGGCTTCAAGTGGATCACGATGCCAATCTCTGTCTTTACAAGGAGGACCAGGACGAAGAAACATGGCAATTGATAGCGAGGTGATTGTACTGCTTTTTAATTATTATTATTATTATTTAGTTTGTTTTAGTAAGTCTTTCAATATATTGACTTGTGAATCGCATATAGTTAAAAATCATAAGGTTGGAACATTTAAATTAATGGAGTTAGAACTTTTGGTTGTGTTAGATTTAGTTGGGCATATCTATTCTTGTCAGTAAGATAGTACAACGTTTATCGGGCCATCCAACTATGCTCTCAGACTTTGTAGTATTAGCCCAGAAGGTGGTTTGAGATTTGTATTGACATCTATTGGCTTTAATCACTTGTGGTTCACCTTCAATCTGGTTTACATAAGTATATATGAAGTGAACATAGAACACTATAGCATTGAAATTTATTTGCATATAACCAGGAATCATTGGTAAGTAGTAAAAACTGAATACTGTTTGCCCCCGGAAGTACATACCACCGCTGCACCTATTTTAGGGGTGAAGCAGTTGATATTACAGCAATTTGTGTTTTGGTTTAAAGGGTGTGGTTGCTGATCCACGTGTATACTATAAGTGATCATTGTAGACCTCAAGAGTAGCAGAACTTCTTTGACCTGCCAAGAATAGGTCTGATGGTTTCCTATGGTCCTGTTCGAGATTAGTTGTATTTGTCTATGGGGGGCAGCCACAACTTGTGACTGCTGTTAAACAGGCCTGTTTACTGCTCTCATCACATAAAAAAAATTGAACTAGTCTTGAGTGTAAACCGGATTGATTTATCAGTGAATAGGTTACTTTTTGTTTTCAGGAATAGAGAAGAGTTGGCGAAGATAATAAGCCAGTTAAAGAGCGGTGAGGAGATTTCTCCTTCAGCTTCATGTAATATCAATGAAGATTCCAATGGGGCTGATGCCCCACCACCAATGGAGGTAAAGGTTTACATACTTTATTTTATATATTTCAAAATAAATTAATAATTTTAAAGTGTTGCTGGACAAATGCCTACTGGTTTATCGGCAACCCCTCTAAATTAATATCTAAATAAATGTAATATAAATTGAATAGGTAAAATATATGTCTAATAATTGCAGCCCAATAAATCATCAGACGTAGAAGAGGAAAATGAAGAAGAATTTTTGAGTCCTGAATCTGAGTCTGAACATGAAAGTGATGAACATAAAGAGCAAAAAGATCCAAATAACGTAGAAGAAAGTAATAATGAGAACAATATATCTGAAAATGTGGTAGAAGATGGTAATGCAGATGTAAATAAAAATGGGGATGAAGAGAAAACAGAAGAGGATAATAATTTAGATAAAGAAGAAAACACCTTAGAAGAAAAAGTTGTTAGTGAACCAGAAAATAGTCAGAGCAATAAAAAAGTAGATAATAAAAATAAGGAAAAAGACATAGAAATTAGTGAGAAACCTGAAACTGAACCACAGCCAGAAAATTGTAAAATAGATGTAAATATATGTAGTAAAGATAGTGATAATATTATCGAAACTCATGAAAACACTAAATCACCTACTCCTGATGATGTAGTAAGTGAAGCAATTGAAGAGCCTGTGATGATAATAACTGGGGATGGCGAAGGTGCAGAATGTGAAAGTTCCTACACTATCGGGGAAGAAATTTGCGAGCCTGTTATGTATTTTTATGGAGAGGGTTGGGGCTATGAAAATGATACTGGGAACCCAGAAGTAGAACAAGAAAATAATAAAGAGGACTCAGATAAAGATAATCCAGATGAAGAATGTAATGGTGAACACAATGATTTGTCTAACGCCAGTAGTAAAAGTATAGTAGGTACAGGTGTTAAATTGAGAAGTTCACCGCCTGTAAATAAACGCTCGTTTAAAAAGCAATCTAATGAATGTACAGAATTAAGCAAGTCCGATTCTAAGAAACACTGTGTAAGAGACCTAGACAAATCGAATGGTTCCAATTCAAATGATATAACTAGTGACAATAGTTCAAAAAGAGATAGTAATGTTAGTGAGAAGAGTATTGTTGAAGGCAATAGTTTAAGTAAAAGTAGTTTAAAAAAAGGTAGAGGTAGATTTAGAAAGAAAAATATTTTACGTAAAATTAAGAAAGGCGAAAATAAAGAGGTTTTTAATTCGATATCAGAAACAGACAGCTGCCAAAACAGTAAAGCCAGTATTATAGAAAAGAGAAAAAGCAGTGTATCGTCTGATCCAGATGATGTAAATAATATAGAAAATGAGAAAGAAAAGAGTTCAGAAAAAGAAGTACAAGCAGAAGATACACTACCTTCAAAAAAGTTGCGTTTAGAATCTACCCCCGAATCCGATGTTTCTGAGTCACATTCGAAAGAAACTGTGGATCCTTTAGGCGGCATAGATTGCTCTGCCAATGACAATATTGAAAACAAAGACTTGAATAACGAAGCTAAAGCTGACTCGGTATCTGGTAGGAAAAAAATTAAAGCAGTTAAAGGCAAATTAAAAGTCAAAAAGTTTATGAAAAATGCTAAAGAAAGTAATGACGAAGCTGATGTTAATGATAAAAAGGCCAGTAAGTCTTTAAAGAGATCCTTGTTAAATGCATCTCTCAATGATAAAATCAAATCAGAATCTCAGACTGAAAGTGAGGAGGACGAACCTGTCACAAGTGGGAAACGCTTAAAAACTAAACCTAAAAAAATTATAACGGCATCTAGGTATGTATGCTAAGATAGACATAATTTGCGGATCGCTATATTAGACCATTGAATATTTTTTTTAAGTGTCGAGTTTTTTTATTTATTTATTTACAGAAAAAAAATTGAAGCAAAATTATTGGAGAAATGTTCAAGTGAATCTGAAGAGGAAACATTATATAGTATAGGTATGTTCATGATAATTAGGTTCTGTGTTACTTATTTAACCTACCTGTACCTAAGAACTGTAGTCAATAGACATCTACTACTTACAGAGTCTCATTGGTATATTTATATAACACGACTAACAGAAATATTAAAAGAGTATCTATATAAAAGGTACATTTTATAGACATTTACTAGGGTAGATTCACAAGTCCTTCACTTTGTCTGAAGGACCTCGTAGCATGATCTTTTATAAACAATATGTTTTATGAAAGTCCATTTACCCAAACAATGACCATATGCGTTAAACGCGTACGGT